>PNEQ01109683.1:0-58636 GCA_003012365.1 Medauroidea extradentata
TATTACCCCATTTTTAACCAGTTTAGGGCCGAATTCGGAAAATATATTTTAAATGGTACTTGGGATACTTACAAAAGCACCAATTTAAAGCAAAGAGTACTTCGATATCTCGATTGATTCGATAGATATGGAAGGATAATCGAAAACACATTTCACGTATTTTCACCCCTTTAAATAAAGAATTTCGAAACGATTTTGAATCCTATCATAGACATTTGTAAAAGTAACCAATTAAAGTTAAAATCACGACGATAGCCAATTGTGTTTCAAAGATAAAGACGATTCATTAAAAACACATTTTGCCCCTTTTTACTGCCTGGGGGTCGAATTTCAAAAAATCCTAAAACTACTTTTTGGGCATTTACGTAAGCAATATTTTGAAGTGAATATCAACTCTCTATCCCGAAGGGTTCGATAGATATCGATAGTTGATTGGAAACATATTTAAGGTCTTTTCAGCCACTTAAAAGTTGATCTTCGAAAAATTCTTAAATTGGCTAATATGCGTTTTTACGAGTGTCCTATTAATGTAAAAATCACCATGATTGGCCGTCGGGTTCGAGCTCTATCGACGTTTCTTCGGAAACACATTTCACCCCTTTTCACCCCCTTAGAGGTCGAATTTCGAAAAATCCCTTCTTAGTGCTCGCCTACGATCTGATGGGAACCCCCACAAAAAATTTCACGATTCTAGGTCCAGTGGTTTGGGCTGCAGTTTGATATGTCAGTCAGTCAGTCAGTCAATCAGTCAGCTTTCATTTTTATATATAGAGATATATAATATATAATATATATATATATATATATATATATATAATGCTCATAATATTTCTGGAATATAGATTTTACTGTACTTTCGAAGTTATTCAGAAGCCTAAGTATCAAATTCCCCGTTTCTGACTTTAAAAATGATGTACTTACCATACAAATTTCTTTACTTATTATTCCCCCATAGGCGATACATTTTCAAAAATTCTTTCTTAGAGCTTACCTTCGTCATGTAAGGAACTTCTGTGCAAAATTTCATGTTTTTAGACCCACCAGTTTAAGCCGTACGTTGTCAGTCGGTCAGTACTAGTTAGTAAGTAGCATTCCACAGTTCACCTTGTCTACATCTACTTAACAAAACTTTAAGTGAATGGCGTTGTGTATCATCCGGCTATGGGCCACATTAAAGGAAAGGTGTATCCGATATTTTGAATACGAATTTTAAATCACAGTTATTGTTTCAGGTTACTTTCTTAAAACATAACTATATTTCAGCATAAAATATGAAATAGTATACTTTCTGGCGACTCAAGCTATTGCATAGGTTGTTCCGGATAAAGTGAGCACTGAAGATTTAACTTTTGAAAATAATTCACTAACCGTTACTACATATAATTTAACATTGCCGATATTTCCTATGCTCGTACGGTTGGCAGTAAAATGCCGAATGTAGTTCCGTGAATTTTCCTATTAAAATGCAACACTATTGAAATAAACTCAACTGAATTAGACATATTTGTGTTTTATATAATTAATAAACTTTTTTTAAAATAAACACACTATATAGTCCTACCGACTTCACAATTTATCTTACACGCGCAAACACCAAGTGACGTGTCCAGAGAGGTTAGACGTTTCTCGTCGTTAGCCGTTACGCGCGGAGAGATACTAATTGGCTGAACATAGAACTTTAGCAGGGCTTTTTTGAGTGCTCACTTTATTCCGAACCGAGGTGAAACCGTCCAAAGTAATTGAGCAGTGTTCTACCCCAGAATTTTCTACAGAGTTGACTAATATAGACATTCCGTCATTACTAGCCGTAGTGTATGATTTTGTTTTCTAACGTAGCCAAAAAACGTTAATAGTTAATGAAACTCAAATATACTTTGTTCCCCAAAATCAATAAAGTTGAGTTGACAACTGTTCCTTCCCTCTAATGTGTGTATCCTCTTCATTATTATTGTTGCAAGCTGTGTTTCTGAGGGCGGGCTGGATGGGGCCTGTGTCGAAACACCTTGAGGGCTGGCCCATGACTCAAAGCCCGAGTGTCTCATAGTGGGAATCCCGCCGAAACTACGTCATAGATACCTATCCCAACTGCGTTTTTGCCCTGCGAAGCGGCCTACGTGACTCAAACCACATCCGAAACATGATGAAATGTCTAATTTTAGACCCCTGTAATGCGGTAATTCCCCTACTGTTTTGCCTAATATATAAGGGCTGAATCGACGAATACGGGAGAGTTCGCGATTGGTAGTGCTAGAGGAAGGTGCTACGCCTGTGGAGAGAGACTGGTGAAGACATCTTGGTGACGTCAGAGTCTACTTTGAGGCGGCAGGGGGCTACCTTCGGAGCAGTGTTGGGCGAAACAAGAGGACTGCTGCGGCGGGCTGACAGGCGAAGAGGAGGTGCGCGACGGGAGTCGAACAGAAGACCTCAAGAGAGAAGACAGCGGTGCACTCGGGGTGCTGCGCAGCACATGGTGAGCCATCACCACTTCGGACTGATAAGGTTGTACATTGTCCCTATTTGAAAGCCAGTTGATTGGATATATGACTGAATTTTATTGTGATTTGTAATTTTCAATTAATTGATGGAAATTTTGTGCATAACTAATTGTGTTGTGAGAGTTCTAGTTGATTACTGTTTTGTGTATTTCGTAGCTTTGTGAGCTGTTAAATCCAGTACTTAATTTAACTCTTTTATTTCTAATTATAAGACCTCTATCCCAAAGAACTCATGGGAATTGCCCACATATAAAGTTTATGTCTCAAACTTGTAACATTATTACAAATGAAGAGACTCTGTTTTGACTCGACGAGAACCAACATAGTCAACGTTATTACTTCCCCGCTCAGTTGGAACGTGCATGAAAGGGAATGAGGCTTTTTGTCGCGTGTTCATCTTCCAATTAACTTCATCACTTCGCGCCTGTATGCACTGTAACGATCGGATGTAATCTGTTTCACGCCGGGGCATCCCCACAAAACGTACGCGCCGCTGACAACTGTCGATCGAGTGTCGCCAACATCTGTAACCGAAATGCGGGAATGCAGAACCATAAGCCCGCGCGTTATCCCCGCCCGTTAAAAGAAATAATTAATCGAGTGCTATTAACGGCATTTCTCTCGCCTGGCGCTGTCAGATAACATGATCCCTGCGTCCGGAGCCGTCAAGTCCATACTCACAGTTTTTTCTCCTCTTTCTCCTTCCCTCTTTTTTCTTCCATCCTTCCGCATACTCTCATCCAGTTGCGGGTTTAGAAATACATTTTGGTGATGGGATTACGTAATTTTATGGATTGTAAATAATACCAACGAACTCAAAAGTGTTGTTTACTGTTACAGAATATTAAAAATAACATACATACGTAAGTACAAGTAGGACACAAATGTACTTGGATCATCATAGAACAAAATTCCAGTTTCCTTGAGGCGACTGGACATACTTTGGCTACATCATGTTGATCACGATTTTTGGTGGAGGGGGGGGGGGCTTCAGTCCAGTAGCCACCCTCTTAAATCCGCCACTGCTCTCATCTCTCGATAATATGGTCGGTGTATAGGCAGATAGCATGAGCTCTAGCGACAAAGAGTTGGCTATATATCCTGGTTATCGAGGTTCTAGGTGAGATTAATTCCGGTACAAGTTACAAAGAAAACGCGCTTTCTTATGGGAAAGTTTGGCACAGGGAAAATTCTGCCTCTAGTCGCGTTGCTATCGGGTCTAATGAAATACGAAGATAAGTAAATTAATTCTGTTTTGAAGTGATAAACAAATTTCAGTTTTTATGTTACCAACTTCACGTAGCTAAAAATTCACGAAAGCTCTGTGATAGGTCAGTTTACACCTCTTACTGACATCAGCGCTTAAGCGGCAGAAATGTTCCCTGTGCCAATAATTCAACATTGAACTTCTCGACGTGTAGTAGAATTAACTTTATTCTAGTGTACGATCTCGTCATGTCTACGAACGATTTTTTTTATTTCTACCCACTTCTTTCGTGGCCGTGATTGGTTAGGGAAGAAGATGGTCGCCGTGGAAATATGTTGACCAATGAAATCTTTGTCAAATTTAATTTGCCCCCCAATGGGAAAAATTATACATAAGCCTCCAATAGAAACGAATAAGGGTAAAAATAGACGGTAGACTATGCGTGGTTTGTGAACAGAGTAAAAGGGGAGTGTTCCTAGATCTGACAAATTCGTAGACCAGACAGCTTCCCGTTTGGGATGTGTACAATTTTACATGCGCCTACTTCTGCAATTGATTTTCATCGAATAATATATGAAGCGCTTGTCAACGCTTTACCTGTTTCGCACACGTGTAACAAACGACGAGGGACGTAAAATATCAGATTCCAGTTCCCGAAACGTCGTAACACTGTCTGTCTGGAAAACTACTGTGTTTTGTATCGTCTCTTCATTGTCGTTTGTCTTGTCTGTATATGTCTGACATCTGTTGCGTTTTGTCTCGTCTACTTGTTGTGTTCTTTTGTTACTTTTCTGTTCGTGTTTGATATCTACTGTGTTTGTGTTTCGTCTCATCGTTGTTTCGCATGTTATTTGGTTTTTTATTTTATTTGTTATTAATTTCATTTATTATCTGTGTGTTCTTTGTTTTTATGTGACCCGATTCCGTCTTGGAATTTCATGTTGTGTTTGTATCTTGCTGACTAAGCATACTCTGCTTATTTTATGGTTTATTTTATTTGTTTAGTTTTTCTTTGACAGTCGTCCAATTTTGCAATGGAGTACGTCAAAGAAACTGAATCTAGTAAAAAAAAAATTTAATGCGCAGAGTGTATTAAAAAATTAACAAATAAATACGTCTATAAGTATTCAACAGATATTAAAATTATAAATTTTAACTAGAAAAAAAACTAAATAATTTAGCAAGACATGTTTCGTAAAATGCCCAAAAATGTACAAGTTTACAAGTTTGCCTTACGGCGATGTTTGTTTCTGATTTGTCAGTCTGTTCAACGTACAGACGTATCAGAGAAAAACCATTGCCTCAGGAAAGATCAAAGAGATTCTTCTGGGAAGTGGTGCAACATCGTAGGCGCTGTTTTCTACAAGACAGCTATTAAAGTATTGTCTTGCTCGAGCTTGGGGCGTTATGTTGAACGCCGGTGTTCAGTCGACGTATGCGCTAAAGTCTGTGAACTTTACGAGTTTGCAAGGAATCGGCTTTACGTCTCGTCCACAGCGAGCAACTGATTTCTGGCGAAAATAATTTATGGCTTATGTGCACAGTTTCAACTTTGCTACATGTCAGTGATTGGTAGGACAAGGAAAATTCCGCGAATTCAATGGCCTGTATGTTAGAATCAACTATCCTATGCATACTCAAGCTTCGACTATTTGTCCACTAGCTGCTACTCAGTGGAACAACAGACAATGAACGAATATACGGGGCTTCAATATACATAGGACATTGGATCCTAGCGTGCGGGTCACTGAATTAGCGAAATTTTTCAGGCCCCAAGAGATTGGATGTCTAACACTCAGCGTTTTATGTTTCTATCCGCAAATCACAGAAGTATGTTGTCGCAGTATCATTTTTCTCATTGGTATGGTCAAATGAGTGACACACGACACACCTCTGCCAGCAACCATGAAGCAGACCTGATGTGCACGTAAGGCATTAAAACAAGTTGGAGCTAAGTTCTTTTAACTTAAAACCAGTGGCGCAATTAGTAGAGGTACGTCAATTTCGCAAATACATTCCAGGTCAGGTTGAACGCCAAAAATGTATACTTCATAATCACGTGTGTGATTAGTAGAGACATGCAAAATTCGCGTTATTGTCTGACAGTTGACTAAACTTCAAGTGACTATATGCTTGTCCGACGTCTCCCGCTGTCAGATATTGTCGTGACTTGCCGCGGAGAATGCTTACACGGTAGAGAGACATATCTCTGTAAAGACGTAACACACGTAAATTACAACACATAAAAGTTTGTTGCCAAATGAATAACAGATTATGCTCTGTGATGTATAGGAAAATTAAGTTTAGTCTGCTACCAAATGATAACGCGATTTTGGCATGTCCCTAGTGATTATCTGGCGGCTGTCAGGAAACGCATTTGACTACTGCAAGCCAGTAGTAAATAAGGAAATGTAGAGCTATAGCTTGTAATGTTGTAAGCCAATGAATAATCGACTGTATCCAGAGCGTGTACAGGACTGAGCAATCTAGGCTACTGCCAGATGAATCCGCGAAATTGACGTACCTCTAGCAATTAGTCATTAGTAGGGCCATGAACGTTTCGCGAAAAAGTTTTGCCCCTGTTTGTTTCATTGCCTTACGTGCACATCAGCAGGTCTGCTTCGTGGTTACTGACAACTTGTCTTAATGAAAAGGCATCTCTCATTGGACTGCGCCAATCAGAATAAGGGTACTGTAACACCATACGTCTGTGATTTGTGGCTAGAACGTGACAGTTAAAACATCCAAAACACTGACCGTGAAGTAGGACAGCACATGTGCGCGTAAAGCACTGAAATAAACTGGGGCAAAATCCTTTTTTTTGAGACAATTTGTCGTTGTGACAGGAACTAGGAGGAAAGCAGTAATTAATAGAGGCACGAGTATTTCGCGTATTCATCTGGCTACTTCTCAGACCTATACACACACTGGCCAAAGTCAAATATATCCATTGGCTCCTAATAGTAACACGTGTTACCACCACGACTTGTTTCCTTATTTATCACTGGCTTGGAGTCGTCAAAGATGTGTTAAAACAGGTGTCTTCTAATCACAAAAGGAGTAGTGAAGTATATACATTATTGGCATTCAGCCTGACCTAGAATCAATACGCGAAATAATCTTACCTTTAGTAACCAAGAAAACATTCCCAGCATTCGACTTCGGAAAACCAATGAAAAACCGAAGTCAGGATTGTGTTAACTGAGGCTCGGACCCTGATCTCCCGAATGCGAGTCCAGCGCGTTACCGTTGCTTGAGTTTATGCCCGCATGACGAGGGGAGTCTGTCGGGAGGTCAAGGGTCAACGGCTCCCTCATTTGGCAGGATGCCTAGCCTGTCCTCGGCTCTCGTCGCCCATGAAAGATTAATTAAGGGTGTAGGGAACATTGGTTTGTTTGACGAGCGCGGGCGTTATTAACGCCGGGAACAATCTTGCCTTCATCATCTCGGGGTATGGGAGATAACGAGCAGCGCTACGCTTATTTCGGGCTCCCTGCTTCGCTTCCCCAAGCACAAGAAGTGTGAACACGACGCGCAAGTTAACTTGTCTGATGACAGCTGCCATCGCGCAGTACAAGCTTGTTTTACGTAACTTCAGTCGTTTCTGGCCCTTGAGAGGGAAGTTAAACTTTTAGTGCGTTGGTACATGTTCGTCTTTTGACTCTAAAATAAGCAAGAGTTGTCCATTCCGTAGCACAGTACGAAAAGTAAATTTTATCTTGCAGCGTGACTTCCATCGTGTAAAAGGCGGAGTGACCAGAGCACTCGCCTTCCACCAAGGCTACCCGGGTTCGATTCCCGGATTGTTGCATGTGCAATCGTGCCGGTTTCTTGGGGTTCTCCCCTTCCTCGTCCCTTCTCATTTCGGCGCTTCTCCATCGTTAGGGCTACATTTCATGACACTCTCCGAAGTAAGCCGATGCCCATGGGCGCCGAGTCTCATTTCTGCATCCAGGTTGGGATACTCTGGCCCTCATCATGAGGTATTTATTTAGATATTTATTGCATAATTGTTGACTATTACTGCCTAAATAATTATCAAATTTATTGCAGCTGTACGAAACAGAGTATAGCCACTTTACCACAACTGTCTGGAAATAGTACGCGTCCGTAAGCGAAAGTACATTCCTAAACCACTTACTGCTCTACAATGCAAATTTGGTTGCGACAGTGAAAAAACGTTGCTGAAATAGGAACCAACGCAAAGCAGGTTTGCAGCAGTGACGGATTTAACGGGGGGAACTCTTTCAGAAGCTGTTCTTATTGTTAGTGTATTGCAATGTGTTAAAATTTGCACAGGAAAAACATAAAATTTACACATATAAATATTTGTATGTAATTCAAACATGTGTTGTACTCGTGGCCTCATTCATGACTCGATATAGACATCCATATGCAAATTTCGTGTAAACACAGTTTTAAGCCTATATTATTTTTTAATTAAAACGTTTTGTCTGGTAATTATGTATAAAAGTAATGATTTACTGACATCAGCCGTAAACCAGTGATGATATAGTATTGTAACTTCTGAAAAGAAATATTGCAAGATTCAATATTATTAAACAATTCCCCCCCCCCCCTTCCTTCATTCAAGCTCCGTTTTATCTAAGCTCGAGAAGCATTGTGTGATGTGCTGACTAGGAAACATATTTAATGTATTTTCTCTTGTGAGATGTCTCTTTCGACCCTTTCTCAGTTGGATGGCGAGAGGTCATGCCGAAGAGACAGGTCAGGGCACGCTCACCCTATTATAAATAATGGCACATACCGGAAGGAAGGAGGGGTGAAGTTACGAACTACGACGGCACTATGTCTTCTCAGTCAACGAATGCAGTGAATGAGTGATAGTTTCAAGTTGTAAGTTATGGATAATTTTTACGTTGTGTTTTAAGGTTGATTACTAACCAGCAAGCCTATCGGTATGTATGATAAGAAAGAAGTCAACTTGTTTACATGTTTTCAGTAAACTGCAGAAACTAGGGAGACGGTGATGCTGATACAATGAAACAGGTTCGTTTTATTAGGTACTTTTCGAAAACAATATTTTAGCTAGCACAGTATTATCATAACTGAATGTCAAATTAAAAATTAATTCACTAACTCATCAGTAAGGACCTTCAAAATTCGGTTTATTGTTTGGTGAGACACTATAATTCATTACCCCATACACACTAGTGCACAACCTACGATCACGTTGACCACGAATATTTATGTAATGACATTTACCTGTGTGACGTCTTCACACGAGGTTGGCCATATTACCACTCCAACATATTTTTAGCGCGAGGTAAGCGGCGCACTTAAACGCAAATCTGTTGGCAGTTACGTTTGAATTGTTTTTGTTGCGATAGATAAATTTTCTAAGACAATCAGTTATACGGTTTCGACTCGCAAGTCATTTAATAAAAAATTTTTAGTTACATAATTATCTAAAACCATAGTATCTACTGTTATTTTTGAACGATTCTTGCAATGGGGACAAGTTACAAACTGAAGACGTATTTTTGACACACGCCATTGCAGCAAATGTTGTGACACGGAAAACCAGAAAATACAAACAAACAAACAAGTAAACAAACAAAAGGATTTTGTTTGAATGCCTTGTTTACCAGTTGCAGTCAGTGATTTACAAGAAAATAACACAAACGAGCACCAAAGCACCAAAAAAACAAACTAAGGAAAAAAACAATTAACTCGGAATACTACACAAAAGGAATTCCGTCCGTAAGTTCCAAACAACAGTCAAAAATATTTACAACAGACATACAAACAAAACGAACGACAAAAACTGGTTGTAGAAGACACAGCACAAACACAGACAATTTGAGAAAGCGAACGAAAACTTACAACACAGTAACTGTGGTCAGTAAAACGATGAAAAACAGACGAACACAATGGTCTCCTGGCGACTAAACAAAATGCGACGTTTCAGAGATTGCAGTCTGTCTCCGTCTTCAGGCACATAACATAGTCGAGGAGTACCTGCAGGCTGAGTATGAGTAACGTTAATTCTACAGCAGGGAAAATCAATGTTAAAAGTTAGTCACAGGGAAAATTTCTGCCGCTTGAGCGCTGGTGTTGGTAAAGTGTGCATACTGATCAATCACAGAGCTTTCGTGAATTTTAAGTTACATAAAGTTGATAATATAAAACGCGAAATTGGTTTATTTTCACTTTAATATTAAGTTAAATGACGTTTGCCATTTCTAAGCTTATTAAAATTTAATTTTAATATAGTTTTGTATTTTTCTGGTCCCTTAGCGATAGCAGCAGAAATGTTCCCTGTTCCAAACTCTCATACAAGAAAACACATTTTCTTTCTAACCTGTACTAGAATTAACCCTAGTATGGACACAGGAAGGCAAGGGGTTTACATACTCTGTGCCCCCTCCTCTGTCCCGTATTTACTGAAACCATAATGATGAAAATCATTTTTAACAAAGCTGGCAAACAATTGTTAATGTCGCGCAAAGGGTATAAAGAGTGTATCATGGCTTGAAGAAGGAAAGCGCGCAAGTAGCAAGTTAAAATGCGTACAGAAGAGTACACTTGTGATGGATGTGTGTGACGTGTGTCAGGGCGGGTAGCACAGACAGACCAGCGACACAGACCAGGCGGGACGGGTGCAGAGAAAGTGGACTGTGGACATCGACGTGAGACAACCTGACCTGAATGCCGCGCGACTCGGGCCAGACACGTGGACATTGGCGTGTCCGGGACAAGAGCAGGGGAGTGGAGGGGTTCCTCTGCCTCTCGCCACGACTATAAGGACTATACATTTGAATTAACGTTTCTATTACTTTGGGTGTAAGCTGTGGCACTGGTGGCTGTGAAGGGAGGAGATGGGGAAACTACCCCTCCCCTAGAACAGAGGGGAGGGACAGTATAGACATTTGTACCCACCCTAGCTTTTAATATTTAAAAATATTACAATTTCTGCCAGCCCTGTGTTCAATATTTAGACTTGAAAACCACTTAAATAACAAAAAATTTGCACACGTATCCAAATTTTCCCGGGGGACGACCCCAGGACCCCCGCGTTAATAAGTCGATGTAAGGAAAAAAACTCGGAAGTAAATTTCTGCCAACGATCATGTAACCCCACCTCCATTTTTTTACATGAATATTTTCCGCTGTCACTGAGCAGTTGGTGCCCCAAAAAGAAGGGAAGGGGTAAACGACGCAGACTGCGTCATTAACATTTTTCGTGGGTATGGGGAGAGTGGCTGCTGAAAATCGAACAAAAATATTTCGGAAGTTAGTATTACATTATGATGCATCAGTACAACACAAAGCCTTGTACTGGGATTTTACTAACACACTTGTAAATTCTAATATGAAAATACTCTTTTGGTGCTTAAATAATTCAAAGGGTCATTTTAATTAAAAATTTAGTTAATTATTTAAAACCAAATTACATATTCAAAAAGTCTAATTCTAAAAACGGTATGTAGGACATCAATCAGCTCGCTGGTTTATTAGTGCCTTGGCGTAGAGACGATAGGACATTTAAAAGGCGTAAATCTTAAGGTAGGTGATCACATTTACAAAATTAAAACATATTTTCAGCAGCGTGGATAATTTTATTTTTAAAGTAATCACACATGTACACTAATGTGCGAATTATATGTTCATGTATCTAGAAGTTACAAGAATACTTTTTTCCTCAATGTGGGTGCAAATAAACAAAAAAAAATTAAAATTATAAAATTCGTTATGTAGATATAAACATACGAAATTATCTCTTTGTTTGTTCATATGATGCTATCTTCTAACATAACGAACATACAACAATCGGAACTTACTAAACCAAAGTTTGGACAGTAACGTTTCTAAAATTAATTTACCTACTGTGTAGCGTGTTTTTCTTTAATTTTAGGCAAAAATTTATATACGTCTGGCTAATTAGGACATTAATGAGAATTTACTTAATTGCATGATTAATAACTGAAACAATTGTGTATTTTGTTTTGAAAAAATAGTTGACATACTACACATTGTTTTTAACAAAACTGCAACAGTTTTTCGATTTCTGATCTCGTTTAGGATTTAAAAAATTATTATAGCAAAAGCAGTGGAAATTATGGATCATTGCCTTAATATAACTGCTTAAAGTCTGACGACATAATTTCCTGCATTTTATAACAGTACAAGACATTGCACCTTTGGTGTTAGTTTATCTTGGAAGGGACTATCATCGTTCGCGGTTTCTCTCTCTCTCTCTCTCCTCTTTCTCTATCACTCTATGTATGCCCACTCTATCCTCTTCCGCACGTGCTTGCATCGTATGTCACCACTCATCTGTCACTCGTCACTACTGGTGACTCGTGCGAGGGCAAGCGGGTACTTGATCCGCCTAGGTTTTTTTCATCCCTCCTCTACTAGAAATTCAATCTGCTGGCTCATCAGTCACTGTGTTAGTACATGCACAGTTAACTGATATGCACTCGGGGGTGCTGGATTTCCATTGAAGTCCGAGTAAACGCTGATGTGTAAATATTGCCGCATGGCGGCAGATGTTCTCTCACAGCACGTCGCAGCTTAGTCGTTTTCTCAGTAGACGTTTTAGTAAATTCCAAATAGACAACTAGTGTTTCTTAATCAAGTTTATGTGTCTGTGGAATAGAATCCAGTACGACTTACTTTGGTTGCTGTGATTCGCAAATGTGCATTTTAAAAAGCAGTTGCTGTCAGAACTTTTTCTGTAAAAATCTGTGTTAGCGTGTATACTCGTATCTCCATACATAATTGTTTTCTGCCAGCGTATTCTGCAAATCAGTGTAGCGTCCTGCGTCATGTATTATTGGACGATGGTTATGTGACATGGTCTAGTTGTTTACAGACGAATCACAGACGTCCAGTAGTAGAGCACCAGAGTTATCATTGGCCCAGTCAAATAGAGACTCGCCAGCAACGAAATAAAAGCGTCAGAAATAAATATTACACTGAAGCCTAGCAAACAGTTAACTTTTTCCGCGATAAATCACCTTCTCTTAGTAAGAACATATAAATGTTTGTACATAGAGCGCACGCAGCATGTCCGACTGGCCTTTACGGCAAATACACCAGGAAAGTGCGTTATTTCCCAGGTTTTCCTCCACCTCTGTCCTTGTGAGTTATCCATCACAGTATCTTCATAGGCAAGCAGCTCGTCATCCCGAGGGCTACATGATTCATGGCCCTGACCGGTCCACGGGTCTCTGAACTGGTTCGCTTATGACGTCAAGATTGGACGCATTATTTCCTGTCTGCTACTCTCTGACGTTACCTGTTTGTGGCAACGCGTTCAATGCATGGGGTGTAGTACCAATGCTGACGGCCTATCTCTAAGTGTTACTAAATTGAACGATGTTCATCTCACGCGATGTCCTATACCAAAATATTTTTGTTGAAAAAAATCGTTACACCTACCTCCGCTAAAGTACACAATTCCCTATTTTCGCACGCAATATGTCAGCGTTTAATTTTGTCACGTAACAAAAGAACAGCGTAACAGTCTAGTTCTTTTATAACGTCTTTGCTTCAATGACATACACCCGGGCTCCCGTTGTCAAGATTTCTGCTACTAAATATTTGATGAAACCATGTTAGTTTTTAAATAATATAACCTGCAGTTGGACGACTGCAGATGGTCATTGAGAACAGTATAGGTAGTTCTAATAAGGGCGCGCATACTTCGAGCGACTTTGCACGTTAGAAGCTCACTAGAGATGAAGCTGTAAGGGCGACTTTGAAACGCGCATCAAATGCCGCATCGTCACGAGTCAAGCGTTGAACTAGCGTGCAAGATTCCCGTCCATCCTTTTACAGTATAGAACTTAGAGCGGCGACCATATAATTTTGTTGGTGGAAAGTCTGTTACAAAGTTCAGAACATATTTCTATCTGAGTTTCGCTTACATCCGGATAGTACATTTTGAAATTCGGCGTTCTAAAAAGGCTGTTTTTAGCTATGTTGGAGGGATTGGAAACAGTGTTTTTTAAAGAGCTCTGTGTCTTATCAATGACATTTCGTCGTTGTCTGAAGTGTTTTTTTTCTTTTCGTACATTTGCACTATATATATATATATATATATATATATATATATATATATATATATATATATATATATATATAAATTGTTTTAGGTTCTCGTGTCCACCGGCGAACCACTCCACACAGCGTAGTTTCAATATGCAATATGTCATATATGACGTTATGTTGCGTATTGCAGTAATGGGACTGTGTGATGAGAGTTGTATGCTGCGGTAGTTGAGATATGCGATACAGTGTATATTGCGACAATTGCGGTGTGCGAGTGCCTGTAATTACGTAACAAATATACGTATTTAGGCATACGTAGGGGCTCCGGGTTTCCGCAAAAAGATTTTTGCCTCGTCATGTTTCAGTGCACATCTGCAGCTCTGCTTCATAGTTAGTGGCTGCATGTCTTGGTGTGGGTGTGTCGTTTTTTCGACTGTGACAATCAGAACTAGGTCACTGCGACACCACACGTCTGTGATTAGCGGGCAGAACCCCCAAGACGCTGTGAATTAAGAACAGCCAATCACTGATTGTGAAGCAGAGCTGCAGGCGCGCACGTAATGCACTGAAGCAAATTGTAGCAGAAATCATTTCACGAAAACAGTCGCAGCTGCAGTTATAGCATGCATCGCGTGATGTTGCAATCTTGATAAACACAGCACTTCTTGCAGTGCTGGAGTGATTATTTTAACTGAGTTAACTATATGACATACATTTGTCTGCGATGTCTGCGAAGTCGATGATTCCAATATCAGATATATTATTTCGCCATAAATAATATGCTGCTAATTTAGAAACTGTTGTCTGGTCGATGTGCTAGTTAGCAAGACATAAACAACGCTGGAGTAACTGCACGTTGTATTTATAAATTAACTTTTTTGAGGTTCTCACAGTTCTGTCGGTCGGTAGAAATTGAGCAGTAGTTTTTTTTGTTGCACTCAAAATCAAAGAACATATTTAAATAAAGTGTCATGTTTCTGTCCATCACCAACTATGGTCATGCAGTTTATTTTCTACTGTTTTTACTGTAGGCCTAGTTACTTTTTAAAATACTAAACGAGAGCAGATATAAAAAAATCTGTCCAGCAGTTTTGTTTGAAATAGTTTTTGACATGATTGCAAGAAAATATACGGTTTCGATTAGAAAGTGAATTAACCAGAATTTAGTCAATTACATAATCAGCTAAAACCATAGCATAAAGGGTTGGTCGGTTGTGCTGTAAATATTTGTTAAAATAACAATCGCCATACTTGTACTGTAGCGTAAGGTAAATATAATTTTCTCACTTATAAGGTTTTGTTGCAACCAAGCGCTCACCACTTTGTTCTGCTTATCTCGCCTGAAAGTGAACAGCTGCCATGTTTGTGTTGCGAGCATGTTCGAGCGTGTGAGAGCCAACCGTTGCGAATTGTTAGCGGGTGTGCGTTATCATGCTAAGACGTTTGTTTGCAAGCCGCGATGTGTCGTTCTCGCCGGGGTAGACTGGGAAATAACTAGCAACAAGCGTGCGAGACTACTTTGTTATCGTTCGTTACCTATCGCTGGGATAGTGGATGCCAGATATTTCGAAATGGAAATGTTACCCTACCCCCCCCCCCCCCTCCATCCCGACGACTTCTGAAAACTTGCCTGTGATTGTAGAACAGTTTAATGTTTGCATGGAATAGGTTTACAATTTCCTCGTCATACCGAAGTTTCATACGTTTTGCCCCTCCATTAGCATTATATCTACCCCTGCTCATCCCTACTTGTATTACTCAATGCTCGAGTGCTGTACACCATCGCGTTTAGCGTCTGTGTTGTGTTGTTCTTGAACAAGTTGCGTTCTTCGTCTTCACCTGTTGGTGACTTAGACATTTCTCGGACTATCAGCTAGAGTGCTCTTTCTGAATATCCACCTGACATTTTTCGCAGTCGTTACTCAGCTGTAGATGCATTTAATGTACACATAAAAACAGCCTCTAAGGAAATTTAAACTAATCAGCAGTTGAAGTTTTCAATTAATCGTTCCTCTGCTTCAAGTATCTCAAGTTTCGGAGGTCATATTACAATAATGCATTTAGTGAAAGTTTAAAATTCTATGCAGGTTTTGGTGGGTAAATATTTTCCAAGCTCTTACTTGCTTCGACTACAGATTCAGTACAGCGCAGTAAAAAAACTGATAAATTATTTTCTGTTTAATGTAGCCATCCTGGTACCTTGAGATGCATGGAGAGGGCCGAGGTTGGCGCAATGGCTAGAGAATTTCCTCCCAAGGGTTCGATTCCTGACGGTCCCTAGATTTTCGCTTGTGGGAATCGTGCTGGACGATGCCGCTGGTCTGAGGATTTTCTCGGTGATCTTCCGTTTCCGATTCTCCCGCTCCTTCATTCCGATACTACTCCATACTCACATCATGTCACCCCTCAACATTCTACAGACCTAGATTGAAATGTTCGGACCAAAATCTCTTCACTTCACATGAGATGTATGTAATATCACTGCATACGAAATTGTGGTGTAAGGCATAGTAAAATGCGGTGTTTTAATTTTTCCTGCGCGCTAAAATAATATTTCTTTGTTTCGCCGGGTATAAGTTTTTTTTTAACCTGGTTTCAGATAATGTCATCACTGCCTCGTTGTAGTGACTCAGCTCCGAGTACCACACCTTCTTTTGTTTCTCTGTACTGTGGTCCAAGGCCGTCTTACCTGCTTGATTGAAGTTATCCAGCATCAGTCGTCACCATGAATCAAATTAACCGTGACTAAAAATGCACGCTTTGATTTCTTTCAGTAAGCTTGATTTGTAATAAAATGCAATGAGGTTTACAATATAGTTATATTTACATGAGCAATTAGAAACATTTGTTTACAGCCCGTGCTATTAAGCTATTATTTCATCTTTGAACAGCCGATAGAATTTCGTTAGTACAAGGATAAATTAGTTTTTTATTTCTT
The DNA here is from genome assembly GCA_003012365.1 of Medauroidea extradentata. NCBI lineage: Eukaryota > Metazoa > Arthropoda > Insecta > Phasmatodea > Phasmatidae > Medauroidea > Medauroidea extradentata. The sequence goes on from PNEQ01109683.1 coordinate 16,664, forward strand.
CGAAATAAATGCCTTTGATCAGAATATTTTATTATTTTCACGACTCGTTAGTAACCGGACCATACGAGTATATGCAAAACGAATTAAACACTTTTTTTAGTGTGGTTCTGAAAAGGAATTATAAAAGAGTTAAGAAAAACTGGGAGGTAATGATTTAGAAACGGGTTTCTCTTTGGAGGAGATTGGCCAAGTTAATGTTGACAGAAGCGCTATCGATTTATCGCCACCGAGGGGTGTGTAAACCTCAGCTGGGCTGTGCAGAAACATGCGGTGTTTGTTTGAGGAAACAGCTAGCTTGTCGTGGTCCGTACTACTGCCTTCGACGTGAAAACAAACTAACCACTTGAGTTGATTGTAAATGTGTTCAGTAGTCGGTGATAAACGTATATTTAATAGTATTTACGTAACAATTGCGTATCTATATACAGGTGTCTCCAAACGAAAAATTACCTCGTACATTGGGGCACCGTAATGCCTCCGATGTGCATTATGACTGAAAAAGTTAGTGCCTATAAACAACTCATTTAATAAGCGTTATTGTGTCGGTCATAAAGCAGAGATTGTCTACTGGCATCCTGTGTGCAGGGACATGCAAATTTCGCGTAATTATCTGACAGCAGACTGGACTGTGTGTGCTCATTGACAGTTTGTGTGGTGCGCCTGAAGGACATTTTCAACCAGTAATGTAAGGCCAACTATGAAATATCTATAGGTCGTTCGGGATAAAATAAGCACTAAAACTAAAGTTGGCAGCGAAATTACGAAATGTAGCTCCGCGTATTTTACTATTAAATTTCAACAAGACTAAGAAAAAAAAATAAACCGAAATCGACATAATTGTATTTTATATAAGTAATAAAATTTTTTTATCATACTGGAACTATTCATGCTGAACAGAAAAAACTGGTTTGTGGTGGCTACATAATATTTTGTTAATTTTGTCCTTATCAAACCTTTTTGTGGTGGACACCAAATATTTTGTAGTATTCACGAAGCAGTTTGTTAGTGATTACAAAATAATAAAACTTTCCAACAAAAAAGTTTTGTGGACACTACAAATAGTTTGGTGTTCACTACAAAATTATTTGGTAGGGTGTATATTGACAAAATATTTTGTAGCCACTACAGCGCTCTTTTTTTGTGATGACTGTACATTCTATCTTTCACGCGCAAACATCAAGTGAGTTGTCCAGAGAGGTCAGTTATTTCCCGTCGTCGACCGTAACGCGGGGAAAGATACGAGTTGGCTGAAAATAGAAATTTAGCAGGCTTTTTTGAGTGCTCATTTCATCCTGAACCGCCTAAACTATCCTGTAATGCGGGCATACATAGATACGAAGGCCTGAAGCCAATAATGTCAAGAAGCGTGTTCGCGTGAGTATAGGCCAGTGAATTCTGCCTGTCATCAAATAACGCGAAACTTGCAAGTTTCTACCAATGGGTAAGAAAGTTTAAATATTTTTTTCAAAATGATTTTTAAAGCATAATATTCTGCTTGCAAGATAATAATGAGACTTCAATCTCCAAAGTTGGTGCAACAACGCTGCATTTGCCAAGATTCCCATGTGATTACCTCTGTGTAGGTGGTTTGCAATAAAGTGAGCACTTTTGAAGACCGCCGTGTCTGAAAGAATAATAAAAACTAATAGTCAATGAGACCGCAAGGTGTTAACTTCTAAGAACTGTACAATGTATACACTTGAGAATGTGGTAGGAGAAGATAAATAATCTGAATTACCAACATCGCAACACTCAGTAAACTACCACTTCCAGCTCCTTATGCTGGATGGCTTCATGTTCGGTGTTCCCAAAGAAGCTTTAATTTGCAATTATGTATTTCAACGAGCTATATAGTAAACATAGAGGGGCGGAAACAGCAATCTCCAAGGCTTTGAGGTGAAGCCCAATTGAACGTGGTATTTTGACTCTAGATAAAATGGCGGACTCTTATATCCGGTCGAGAGACGAGAGCGATTATGCTAATATAAACATTATTACAGTATAATATATTACAATAATTGTTGACATTTTTTCCTGTGTTAAGCGGGAATATAGTGGAGCTATAAAGTAACGGATTTTATGCGAACATAATGACGGATTTTCAACACAATGTTGGCCACACTGCTGTTCGCCATGTTTTCTGGGGTCAAAACAGCCGTTCAATTGGGCTTCACTTTGGAAGCGCTTCCGCCCCTCTATGTTAACTATATAGCTCGTTGATGTACTTTATTTAGGAAATGTGCTGATTGAATAATTTATTTCAAAGTTATTTTTACCAGGACAACAATAATCTATGTCATAGAGTTTAAAACACGAATTTTAAAATTCGTCAAGCATAAATTCACCACAATACGAGGTTGGCTAGCATGGGAATTTAATTACATAAATTGGTAGCGGGTTTCTAGAATATCTTCACATTTCCAGTTCATTGAGTATTATATTTTTGTATCTTCCGACTTAGGCGAAGAAGTCCATTTTTTTTTTTTTAATTTTAACTTAAACTGTGCTATTGCCAAACAAAAATAATGTATTTTTCCAGCAGTAAGTATTTTGAATTTTTATTCTTTATTATGATAATGAAGTGAGGTATGTGCCATCGTATCAGTAGGCAAGTTAGTTGGAAGCGTCTACAGTTGGTATGCCCCTCACAAGACAGTGTAATCCTCGCATATTCTCGAAGGAGACCTGTTGACTTTACGGGTCGCAGGGCTGCCAAGCTGAGGGGCTGCTCACTACACTGATGTCTTGGCGACAGGTTAGAGCATGTAAACAAGGGTAGGCAGAGGGGAGAAGACTTGGACCTGCACGTACCCAAGAGTTATGTAGGTGTCCGCCGAGACGGAACTCGCAACTTCTCTGTTTGGGTTGACGTGGAAGAGAGTTGTGTGGAGGTCGGTGTTAGTGGGGGGGGGGGGGGGGAGAATACAGGGGTGCCCGCAACGCCAGCCGTTATTCACAAAGCTATTTAGTTGCTCACTGAGGGATGTCCAGCATTGAGCCAAGGGCAGAAAATCACAAGCTGTGTTCCGAAGGCTTGCGGGGAACAGCGGAAAAGTGCTGCTCGTCTCGCTAATATTACTGGTTCGTTACACACGAGCTTTCTTAGGCTACGTACTGCATTGACACATCCTGCACGAAAAATTTTATCGTAGGATATTTTTTCGCCATCATTTTCATCTTCAGTTTCACGCAGGAGCCAAATGGTGCTTATGCACCCGCTCCGGGAGAAAAATGTGTGTGTGTAATATATATGTATGTGTGTATGTATTTTATACGAGTACGTAAGCGTGTATCGTGGAGCGAATTCTTCCCACCACGTCTGTATATATGTACGTATGTATGTACATCTGTAAGTGTGTGTGTGTGTGTGTAGAGAGAGAGAGAGAGAGAGAGAGAGAGAGAGAGAAAGAGATACAACCAACACACAAGTACACTGCTCAAGTTTTACACCACTCTCATATCTTGTGAGTGGTATGTGACTTATAAATCTCTCGTTTGACTTTCCTGGTTTGTGCTCGAGTGAAATGTAAAGCACGTGTTTCGGTTTCATAGTGACTGTATTTTTACATGCGTGCAATCCATTGCACCAATAACCCTGGGAAATCTTGCAATTTCATAGAAATCTCTTTTGTATGTCGAATTCATTTCTTCTACTTTCTCTGGGGATTTTATAAGCTGGGGTCGAAGAGATGCAGTCGTGCAACTGACCCTTAGTACACTTTGGTGCGCTGTGGATTTACTGAACCCAGCGTAATCTCCCATTGTTAGCTGGTTACTCAAAGTTGCATAAAATCGAAGGATAGATAGCAGCTGGTTCATGGGTTGTACTAACGTATGTCTGTAAATAAAAAATTCGTTTGTCAGAAGGAGCTGATTTTATTTAATAGCCTAGCATACAACTTACACAATTTGAAGCATGCATATTAAATGTGAGTGCTATAAGAATATATTAACAGTGTATTTTAAGCAACTTACTTCTCGAAGGGATACTCCAGTTGATTTTCAACGCACCCCAAAACGTACACAGCAGACTGTTTTGAAAGGCGAAAGTGAATTCTTAAATCCACTTCATCGTATATTTCAAAATAATTGCACATTTCGCACAACGATCGCGGCCGACGAACAATAACCTTTTCCTCGTTACTTTCATCTTTTAAAATTAAATTATACATTCCTTTAGCCATTGCTGAGAGTGTATTAAATCTCATTGTGTCTGACCTCTCGTCGCAAATACCTTATAGGAACCAAAGTTATTTTCAAATTGAATCTCAATAATATGACATTATCCACCAAAATTGGTGGTTCAAATATTTTATCTCGATTACAGCATGAAATCAAGATATTGTTAGTGGTAAAACACAAACATCAATTCATCGAGCTAATGTGGAACTTTATCTGGATGAAATATCTTTATCTCATTTGGTGAAACCGGCCCTTAGAGTGACTAAAAACGGGCTTTCAAACTGCTCTATCTGAAAAATATTCTAAGCTGATTGTGAAACACTGGAGAAACCGTTCGACTTTATGCCATACTTTCGACAACTAGTGCTACAATGTCACCCCTTAATGGCGCATTGAAAAATTTAAACGAAAACACTACTTGCCAATGTATTTTTCCGCTATAGAGACGGTATTATTCTTGACACACGCACTAGATTCGCGGCCACCATCTTGGATTACGTCACTTTCAAAATTTTCCAAAATTTCCCAAAATTCTAATATTTCCAAAATTTTAAAAAAATTTGCCAAAATTCAAAAATTTCCAAAAAATTCTAAAAATAATTTTGTATCCATCCGTTATCTTGTTTCCGAACACCATCTTGTTTGTCATTTACCCACCAATTTTCAACAGTCATTTGTTTACGCGGGAATGGAGCCCACCATATTTAATTTAAAAAATTCCCACCAAATAACCGACTTGACAGATAACCACTCATTGTATTAATAGATAATATTTAGTTTTAGGAATAACCACTAGAGGCGCTACTTTGAGGCACCATTTTTGTTTTTTATTTACTCACTTGATTCGACTCCACCAGTATGCATATGTGTTTAAGGACTAATAGTGTATGCTGTATTATATGGACTCTCGCCCCTATCACCAATATAATTTTTTTATGCTTACCTCCAGATATCTAGATTGACAAGTCTTGTCAAGTATTATATATCATCACTATATCACCACCATCAATCATAATTATAGTAATTAATTACAATGTAAAAGCGTATCTCAAGGAGTTATTTTAAAGATGCGTGTAAAATGATAGCATTATATGTTTATTTGATTTATTTAATGTTAGGAGTAAAGTTGAGGACTTCTTATGCCACGGAATTTATTTTATGTGCATCGAGATGTACAGTAGTGTAGGATCACAACCACAACGCCGACGAAAAAAGCCGTCGTTCCATAAACAGACTAAGGCAAAGAGAATAAGAATTCGCAGACGCACTGATTGTCTTGCGTCTAGACGTGACCACTTTTTTCTTTTACACAAGACTGAGATCTCGTTATTGTGTTATAATGTAAGACACGCTACGACCATTGGTCTCGAAGAAAAGAAAGTCGGTAAGCCATGTGACGTGCTCTTCATGATGCCATTAACATATAACAGTACAACCTACGTCCAGTATAATGTATTTGTCAGGCTGTTTCCAGTTCAGTTATTTCTGCTATTAGAATTTGCGGCAACAAAACATGAACGCTACAATTGAGGAGTTGGCTGGAATAAAGGCTTTAGTAAGCTATGGTCTTTGTTCAATCAAACAATTTATCTTGTTCCATTACGTCCATAGAAGATACTTACACATTTTTGTACCGATATCTCAATTCTTCACCAAGTTATGAATTTTTGTCTTGGCCTGTGCTGGTAACCATTATGCTATAAATAAATTATGTTTGATCTTTGACTCTGTTTATAGTAACTACTATTAATTTGTGTAATGTAAATATATATTACTTATTGGCATTAAGAGAAAATAATGTCAGAGAAACGTGAAATTAAAAAAAAACTCGAATTTCTTCCAAACACGTACTTGCCATTATCTCACAATGCACTTTTCTTACTAAGGCCTTTATTCCAGCCAACTCCTCAATTTTAGGGGCTGTAATGTAACACGATAAAGGTTTTACAAACCTAGGTAGTGAAAACTGGGGTTGCACTGCATCTATGGGGATAAATTTTCACCACAGGGGGCCACGGTAGCTGAATGGTCAGATAATTCGCCTTCCACCAAGGCGGTCCGGGTTAGATTCCCGGCGGGGTTGGTCCCCGTACTTCCGCACGTGTGAATCGTGCTGATGGACGATGCCGCTGGTCGCTGGGTTTTCTCGGGGATCTCCCGTTTCTCCCACACTCTAGTTTCAGCACTTCTCCATACTCACCTCGTATCACCCCTTACCCGCGCTAAAGACCTCGATGTTAATTGGAGTCTTCGCCGGTGTCGAATTACCACCTTTGACGCGTGGGATCACCGTAGCGATAAGAGCCAGTGTCCCACGCTTGACGAGAAACATATCGTCTCTATTTGCAGCGTGTCAAAATGGCGTGCAAGATTTTCCTTGCAGTCTTTTTCCTACGGGACGATTATTTTTTATTTTTGAATAGTGTGAAGTAAAGACCAACGCGTGCCTCGCGCTTTGCACTTTACGAATTCAGGTAATATTTTTGGAGTTAGGGCAGTCTAAAAAAAGTTTTTGGCCATTTTGAGAGGCCCGAAAATCATGTTTCTAACAAGCGTGCTAATTTTTTGAAAACATAGAAGAATAGTTTCAAGTGTGTGTTCTTTTCGTAGATAAACATAATATGAATAAGTTAAGTGGTTTCGCGTAAAAAAAGAATACACGTTACATGCTGCAACACCGTCCATGCGCCAGTCGAGGACTCCTCTTGAGGGCTCCGCCTCCCTGGACCGGTTTTTTAACGCTGTGCAGAACCAGTACTGGCGCGAAACAGCGGTAAGAACTATCGAGACGCGCGCACCTAGTGTCGCACCGCCCCCTAAGCACAAGGGGCTAAACTGGCGCGCGGTGTTTTCGTTGTATCGCTGGAACCATGGGAACTTTGGAATATTTTCTTGTTCTGACATTTTTCAAAAGATCTCTGATGCCCATGGCCGATTTCTTTCCCGTGCCATGTTCATCCGTGTCAGTGGTTATGTCCTTGAGAACATAGTTGTCGACAAGTCATAAAGGGCAACTTTACTACTTACCTGATCAATTGCTTGGCTCAGTGGCTAGAAATTCGGTTCAGTGGGTCAAGAGTTTCGGGTTCGATTCCCCCCCCCCCCAGAGGTGGAAAGTTAATCCTACCCCCCAGGTTCAGGATTGGATGTGTTTGTGACTCCCCTACCTTTCCTACGGAAGGCAACATGGGCCACCGTAGACTCGGCCTTGCCAAAAGGAACCAGGTGTTCTCCAGAGGCAGTCAACATCCAGATGCAACTAGAAATGGCGTAGTAAAATAACACTGCTACCCTATCTGTATTTTTGATGGCTGTCACCATTTTGTGATCTTTGTGCACATCTTTACTCCGTTACTGAGTGAGTGAGTGAGTGATTGATAGATTTTGGTCAGCGCTTTAACATCGAAGTCTTAATCGCTGGTGAGGTGAGCATGGAGCGGCGCCTGAATGAAGCAGCGGAGGAAACGGGAGATCCCCAATAAAACCCATCGACCAGCGGTATCGTCCGGCACGATTCCCACATGCGAAAAATTCTGTTACCGACCCGGCCAGGAATCGAACCCGGATTGCCTTGGTAGGAGGCGAATTGTCTGACCTTCCAGCCACCGCGGCCCCTCTTTTACTAAGTAACGAACGCAACTGCTTAGACACGCGGGCATATGTACCGTATCGGCCTACATGTTTGTTTGTGACATACCATTACACATTTGTGACTCTTGTAATTACTCAGTGATGGTGTATATTTAATTTGGCCTAATTTTATTACTTGAAAAACTACCAAAAATATTTTTTAATTTAATGAAACCACGAGTGCACAACAAAATTTAGACAAATAACATGTAACCTTTTATTGTTTCAGAAAACTTTTACATATTTCAAAATTGTATTGCTTCTTATGTAATTTTATAGGCTTCCACTGTTACAATTTTCAAAATGGTAACCCACATTTTAAAATAAATATTCTTACGTTGCCCGAATCCAGAATATATTTGTAGGGATGTAAAATAATTCCCATTCCTCTTGCCCCGGAAAGCAATTAAAAGTACTCTAGGGTAATCTGGTCGCCTGAAACTCGCAACGCCGGGTCGCCGACTTTTCGCGGCGTGCATAGAGGGGTTGGATGTTTGGTGCCAGGGAGGGGGTGAAGGCTACTGCCGAGGTTGCAGCCCCGATAATCGATAACCAATCAGCCCAATTTCTTTCAGTCGCTTTTCGACTCGCGACCTGCGACCATGGAGAGTGAGAGGGGATGATGGGAAATGAAGGGGTAGAAGGATGACAGGTTAGAAAAAAAACTAGGAAAAGGGAGGGGAGTTCTGTGTTCACGCATGACGCGACGGATATGCGCAATTCATTCTGCGATTCGCCGTGCGGGGTTTGCGAGATCCGCGCAAACCCCTCTCCCCCCTCTGTCCTTAGGGACGGGAAATGTGTTATTGCGTTCGGCCGTTCATCGCTATTTGAACCAGGCTTTATTTATGAAAGGGCTCGAGCCGCTCCTGTGCCCCATGACTTGATGCGGCAGGCAAAAAAGTTTTAACGCGGAAGTGATCGCATATCATGCTGTCACAGCGAGTTAACCAGTGGTAATTTTATGTGGTTATCTTTCCTCTTCTCCTTCCACATCCCAATCGACTTTTTTGTCACCACCTAATATTCGGGGAGTCTCGAGTTCCATTCCTCGCGCCGGCCTTCCTGATTTCGGTTTTCCATGGTTTCCCGAAATGGCTCCAGGGGAATACTGGGATGTTTCCTTAACAAAGGCCATGGCCGACTCCTCTCTCAGCTCCTGTCATTGTACCAAGTTGTGTGTAACCGTCTCTAATGACCTCGCTGTCGACGAGACGAAGAGCCCGCTTTCCATACTATTACAAGTTTAGCAAAAATTTTACAACTGGGCAATTTTCTGAGCTCTTTGGGATAGAGGTCTTATAATTATAAATAAGAGTTGAATTAAGTTATTTATTTACTAGCTCACAAAATTCACAAAGCTTACAAAAATATACAAAACAGCAATCAACTGTAAGTTTCACAACACCCTTAATCATGCACACTATTACTACTGCACCACAGAAACGTCAATTAACTTTGACAATTAAAGCATCCAAATATTTTCCATTAATCAAAGACTACAAATAACAATATATGTTCAGTCATATATCCAATCAACAATCTTTCAAATAGTGACATTGTACAACCTTAACAGTCCGAAGTGGTGATGGCTCACCATGTGCTGAGCAGCATCCAGAGTGCACTACTGTCTTCACTATTGATGTCTTCGGTTCAACTTCCGTTGAGCACCTCCTTGTCCATCGACCCACAGCAGCAGTCCTCTTGTTTCGCCAGATACTGCTCCGAAGGTATGAATCTGCAGCCTCACAGTAGACTCTGACGTCACCAAGATGTCTTCACCAGTCTCTCTCCACAAGCGTAGCACCTTCTTCTAGCACGACCAACAGCGAACTCTGTTCAAATCTGTTGATTCGGGGCTTATATACTCGGGCCTAACTCCGGGGAGTCACCGAATTATAAATGCTTGGGACGTGACTTGAGCCTCGTAGGCCGGTCTCGTAGGGTTAAGGCACAGTTGAAACAGGTCTCTATGACACAGTTCGGCGTTACTCCAACCACGTAGCCATCCGGCTTGTTAGTCATTGGCTAGTCCATAAGGTGTTTCGACACAGCTTCCAGCCACCCAGCTCGCAGGAACACAGCACGCAACAATACCTTCCCAAAATTCCTGTCATTTGTGTGTTTCCGTTTATAATGACCTCGCTGTAAACGAGAAATAAAACCAATCATTAGGGACACCTGATTTCCACGAGAAGATTTTTGCACCAGTTTGTTTCAATGTCTTATGTGCATATCTGCAGTTCTGCTTCATGGCCAGTGATTTAGATATTTTTAACTTTCACGAGCTCGGGGTTCAAGAAAGTATCAGACGTATGGTGTTTCAGTAACCTTGTTCTCATTGTCACAGTCAAATGAGCGACACCTCTCCACTAATAAATTCTCCCGCTAACCATGAAGCACAGCTGCAGATGCGCATGCACGTAAGGCATTGAAACGAATTGTTGCAGAATTCTTTTTCACCAAAACCACTGGCTCTAGCGACTTCTGTGCTATAGGTGGTTCGGAATAAAGTGAGCACTCATAAAAGCTCCAGTAAAGTTCTATTTTCAGCCAATTCGTATATTTACGTGCGTAGCGGCTAATGAAGGAAAATGTCTAACCATCTCTGGACACGTCACTTTATGTTTGCGCGTGTAAGATTAATTTTGCAGTCAGTATGAACCTATACAGTTTCATACAATAAGGTTAACTAAGTATAAAACACAATTATGTCGATTTCTGTCGTTTTTTTTCAGTATTATTGTATTTTAATAGGAAAATTCACGGAACACTATTGTGTAATTTCGCTGCCAACCATACAAATAGTAAGGCAACTAAGAGTTAATGTTGAATTATATGCGGTGACGATTAGTGATATTTTTCTACTGTTAAATTTTTAGTGCTCACTTTATTCCGAACGGCCTAAAGTAAACATGAAGTAGTGTTACAGATGTGCACAAATTTCATGGAAACAGGATGGTGCACACATCTTTTCGCGAAAGTTAGGTGTCCCTATCAATCCTTTCTTCTCGTATAGTAATTATGCACACACACATTTTGTCACTGTACTTGGCTTTTATTCTGCGTGACCTTGACTGACCTTAATTAGATTTAATTGCAATATAACTATCAAAAGTCAATCAAGCGAGACTAACAGTGGTTAAACACTGGACTTGAACTCGAAAGGACCAAGGTTTGATTACTGGGCTTACAATAATGATTTCTGATGTGCAGGAATTTCCGAACTAATTCTAGGCGAAAACAAGCCTTATCGATTCTCTCGCTAGTTACTTCTCCTATCCCTAGTGCTCCACCACCAGGATTTTTTGCCGTTCGGGAATACTTGAAACAAATAAATGCCTTTTCATAACTGTCCAAAGTTACCAACAGAATACAGATGTATTTAATATAGTACATTAATTAAAAAAATAGTCTGCTAAAATAAAATGCATATTATTAGAACAATTTAGCATTAGTGATTACAGGTTACGATATTCATCCTCTGTCACTGGATTTCTTTTCTCAATTTTTTCTCTGTGGCTTCATCTTAAGTATGGACGGCAGCCTGAAAAGGCCGTTTTTAACTTTGTTGGAGGACTTCGAAACAGTGATTTTAATTAGCATAGTGTCTTACATTCTGTCCTGCCCGAAGTGTGTTTTCTTTTCGTACACTGGCACAATTGGCACATATAGAATAGTTTCGTAAAAAAACTAATTTACGAACGCAATACATCGCATTTGAATTTCGTGGTTAACTCTTACCGTGAATGGTCTATATCTATTGATATTCACCGTTGTGAACTTCAGAGGCGTGAGAGAGGAAACAGAATCGCGTATACAAGTGTTTCACAACCTATTTATATACGTTGCCAGAAGTACGTATTCCAAACACACAGGTTTCATATTATTACTATTTTTCAGTTAGGGGCATTCGGAGTGTAACAGTTTTATTTTGTCTTCTAATAGAGCATACTCAGATGAATTGATTAGGATGATATGTTTTTTTTATTAGTAATGAAAATAATGCAGCATTATTTTCGAAATTTTATCGACTTGGAAGACGATTTTAAGCATTTTTTTTTGTTGTAAATTTACGGACGAAATGTTTCCAATTCTTAAATATTTAGTATGCTTGCTATTCAATAACAAAACACGTTTTCCCTGCTTTTATACAAATTTCATAATCATAGACTAAATAAGTTCAAAATTTATATGTGTTTGAAGAATTAAATTACATCATAATTTTTAGGGGAGCCCATGGAAAATCTTCATTGGGAAACGCTAAAATGTTCTTTTTCTAAGATAATTTTTATACTAATGAAAGCAACCTCACCGAAACTTGTTTTTTCTCGGTTGGTAGTGTACGAACACCACAAGACTCGACGCTGTGAATCACCCGCAGCTGCCAGCACTCTCGGCTGAAGACGGGGCAGTTTACAGTAACCTGACTCCCTTTCTAGTTGCACGACTTACTCTCGTCAGAGACAAGAATATAGTTTTTCTTGTTTAGGAAGAATAGTTTACAGAAGCCACAATGCTTCTCTACAGCCAATATTATTTTCCTAAATAATTTCACAAAGTTTTTTTTTTTTTTTTTTTTTAAACACAGGGTATGAAATTGTGTTCCACAACTAGACTTGGCAGCAAAAATATGTATGCTTTATTAATTTGAGGAGTGCATAACGTAGTAACTGAACTGGTTTTCCATTTGCAAAAAAAAAAAAAAAAATAGTGCCAATGGAAATAATGTTTTCGTAACTGAAGAAGCGTCGAGAAAAAAAAGGGGGAGGAAAGTTGCTGCCTTACCACACCTCCTTTTAGACCTGCTTTCTCGCGAGCCTTTGCCGGGGTAGCAACTCACTAGAGGTACGTACGTACGTACATTCGAGGCAACCTAATATTGAGAAAGTACACAGTTTAGAAATGTTACAGATTGTATCTCATTGCCTATTTTTCTTATTCAATATTGTGTAATGTGTTCGATAGCTCCTTATCCTCGCAAGAGACAAACTTCGAAACCATAAGGAAGTGAAGCGGCGAGGGCGCAAAACAACTGGCAAAAAAAAAAAAAAAAAAAAAAGAAGAAAGGAAAGAAAATTAAGATTGTAGTTCACTGTATGTATAATTCGGGTAAAAGCTTTCATTTATTTTTTTCTTTCGAAAATTCTTTGGCAAGGTACAAAATTATTATACAAACTTACAGTCGTGACACTTCTGTTGCATTTTTTGCTGCATGCTGGTTTATGGGACGAAAATTTTCATGATAGTCCTGCATATTTTAATTAATAAATATAGTTTGCAGGATAATATTTAATTCATTAATGTAGCTCATGATTCCCGTAACAATGTACGGTATTTGTTAGTAAAATAAAATAGTTTTTACGGCTCATGTTAACTTTACACTTTTATTTGTTATAAAATATTATAAATATTTCTTGAAGGTTTTGTATGTGTTTTACAATTGTGAATAATATGGTACAGATATCGCATCTTCAGATATATTTTTCTCCGGTTTTCTATGTAGCTATGATGAATTTATTTTTGTCTTAGAATAACACAATTTATTTCATAATAAAAAATTTCGTATTTACAAATACAAAAATTAAAAAACAATATATTAATATTTTAACTATAGTGTCTTTGTGGAGATACAATATGTAACACATAACATACGCAATCATTAATATTTTATTCGTAGCAGGTATATTTATGGTTATAATAGTGGTCACTGTACGGTTTACAAAATACAATAATTATTTCTTGAAGGTTTTGTATGTATTTCACAATTTTGAATAATATGGTACAGATATCGCATCTTCAGATATATTTTTCTCCGATTTTCTATGTAGCTATGGCAAATTTATTTTTGTCTTAGAATAACACAATGTATTTCATAATAAAAAATTCCGTATTTACAAATACAAAAAAAAAATTAATATTTTAACTATAGTGTCTTTGTGAAGACGCAATCATTGATATTTTATTTGTAGCAGGTATATTTATGGTTATAATAGTGGTCACTGTACGGTTTACAAAATACAATAATTATTGTATCATCAGAGGTATAAACATAACGTGACACAACCTATTCTGCAACATTTTGCGGCAATTATATTGTGATGTTTTCAAAATATTATATTGTAACTTTAGACGAGTCAATGCAGGCGTTTTTTGTATGATGTACCATTAGTGTAACTAAGATAGTTCTTTTTTAATTAGGTAGTGGTCTCGTGCAGTTTAGACGAAAGTCATTTGAGCACATCGCTACGACAGAATTAGCAATTTTATTTGCCAAAAAAGAAAACAGTATAGTAGTTATATTATCTATACTAAGCCACGCCTAGAAACATGACGTACATACTTCATTCTGAATGTTGCTTTGAATGTTGTTAGTAATGACATCACAAAGAGAGCAGATTAAATAACAACTGGCTGCGAATAAGGTTACCAGACGTCCGGCTAAAGGGCATATCTCCTTTTTTCCGTCTGGCCGGATTTTCCTTGTTGCTAAAAAAATGTCCCGCTTTGTAACGGGGTGAGACATTACCGACATGAAATATTTTCTGTTAATACACAACTACATATTAAATTAATCTTCATAAAGCTGATATCACTCACACAAGGCAGCTAGTCACGTCACGATACATGTGTTACGTGCCCTTGGCTATTCACGTAACCATACTGTGTTGTGTTCTTTGATATGTTATGTTTATACTTGATTATGTGTATGAGAAGCATGCTTTATTAATATTCGAAGTGTTATTTACATGAAAATATGCGCTCGTTGGTATTGAAATGGGCTATTTATATGAAAATAACACACGATATTTAATTTACGGATTAGACAAATTTTCATTGTCATTCTTTTTAATGAAATGACCCCTTTTTTACGAGAAGACTCTTGATCACTCCCAGCGGCCAGCGATACTGCCACCTGATGTTGGTGAAAGGGAACGGGAAGGAGGGGCCGTACAGCCTTCTAACAAACATTTCGTTGTTATTCATTTCGTATCTTCGAAAGCTCAAGCACTCCGAATGCTCTTAATCATCGTTGTTTTGGGTACGCGTTACTGCACATGTTTGTTTATTAATTAATTTATTTATTTACTACAAGATCACATGAGCCAAAGCTCGTCGTTTTGGGACAATACAAATAACATTCAACTTACATGGCAGGTAGTACAATACAACAACAAAAACAAAACAGAATCCCTATAATAAAGGTTTTTCTCTAGGCATATATGTATGAATGTGTTAAGTATAAACAGACAAGACAAAACAACACATATAAACACTACTATATTCTAAACAATATTGCACAGAACAGAGTAAAATTTATTCTAAGGAAAATTTAAATAACAATTTGGTAGGTCTCAGGATCTTGATTATGAAGATATTGAACAAAATAAAAATAATTATTACGCATTGGCCAAAATATTCAATTCTCATTTAGTAAATCAGAGTTAACTGTAAAACTTAATATCAGTGGTGATACGTCATATACCTTTTGACAGTTTATAAATCAGTACACAGAGTTGACTATGGTGTTATTGTGTTTTGTAGAGGGAAAGAACTCATTAGTAAAATTGACAATTTTCATACTCTAGATTAGTGTCAAAGAATACATAAAAACACACACCGAAAAAAAGCCGGAATTAGTTGTCAGGGAAGATGATTAACTTATTTAAAAAAATAAGCACACTGATGATTCCAAGGAAGTAATTACTGTAAATACAATAATTTTCTTTTGCAAATGTAACCAGATACTTGCAATAATATCGGATGAGGAGGGTACCAGAGAGCCCTGAAGGATGACATTGAAGAAGGCCTTACAATAGAGAAACGCTGGAATGAGGAGAATGGAAGGAACGGGAGATCCTCGAGAAAACCCTCCAACAAGCAGCAACGTTCGACATGATCCCTACGTGTGAAAATCCGGGAACCGACTCCGCTGGGAATCAAGTCCGGATAGCCTTACAGGGAGGAATGCGCGATAGCCGCTGCACCAACTACGGGCCTCTAATTTAAGGCCATGCCCGGTAGTTTTTTTCACGTTGGTGCAAAAAACTCAAAAAGTTTTCAACCAAATGGGTTGAAAAAAATTGAGAGCGTGTGAAGTCATACTATGCACAATTATACGTAGGCTTTAAAAAAAATGAGTCGTTTGCCAGTAAAAAAAAATATTTTGTGCCATTTTGGCTCATTTTCATGCTAAAGTATGTGATACTTTGGGTGCAAGAATCTAAAAATCCATTGTGTTCATTGCAACGGAAAAATTCAGATAGAAACTTTGATGTATTAGTGACAAAACAATGTAGCGATTTTGTGATGGAGATATTAGTTCATTTTGGAAAAATTATTTTCGAAATCACTACAAAACTACCAGGCATGCCCTTAACCAGAAATATACATGAACGCAAGTGTCACTTAAGGGTGTTCAAGTACGATAAAATCATAATTCTATATTTTTATGAAATATCGTTAGTTTTGCAGACGATACTTGTGAGTGTAGTTTCCTCTTACAAAACACTTGTAGATCTCGTAGTTTTCTCATAACGGTGCGTCAAAGTCAGAATTTGCTTGTTACGCTGCCATGCAAATAGTGAAAACCAATCAAGCTACTTTAACGAAATAATTCGCTATGAGTTAACATCCCATGAGCAATGCAATAATACATTAAAAAACCCAGAACGGGATATTTTGAATTAAAAAAAAAAAACCACGTAAGTACAAAAAAATTACAAAATTAAACTTTTCTTTAATACAAAAATTTTTCGCGGGATGTTTTGTAATGTTTTATTACGTATACCATGGCATGTTCTTTCACTGTGAGTTATGTCACTTACATATGTCCACTGGTTTTCACTATTTGCATGGCAGCAGAACATGCAAATTATAACTATGACGCACCTTTATGACTGAACTATGAGAGATAAAATAGTTTTGTAAGAGGAAATTGCACTCACAAGTATCGTCTACACAACTAACACTGTTTCATATAAATATGTAATTATGATTTTATCGCTCTTGGACACCCTTAATGACGAGCGAAGAAAGAATGAAGAACAATGGGGCGATGATACTGACATAAACTTGCACGAAATTGGATTAGATAACGCACGCAGCACATATGTAAACAGCAGGTTTTGTATGACATATCAGTTGCGACGTTTCGGAATTTTTTTTCGTGCACGTTTATCCGTGTTATCTTCTCGCCTGTGTTTGTATTCACAGTCGTTCTTTCGTCCAGTACATTAGCACAAAACTGTTGCTCGATCGTCGGATTGTTTTTTTTCTCGTCAAGTGAAAATATTTGTCTCAATTATTTTAGTGTGATTATCAGTGTATTTTTAATATCCGCTAAAAAAAATTAATGCTGTAAAAAAACGTAGAATGTGGTTTCACCATCAGTTTCTGGTCACGTAGTTTTATAAAACAAAAACGAGCAGTAATTCAGGCTGTGTCCGATATGCGCTGGTCGTGTAATGCTTTCATTTGTCAGGCAATATCGACGGTGATGTCCTGCGGCTGTGGGGGAATAAAACACGCGAGTATTTTGCAGCTAACAAACGACGCCGTTTTCATGTCGGCACTTGCAAAGTGATAAAAAAGAACATAGCGATGAAAATGTTCCGTTTGATCGCGTAGTGGTATGTTATCTGCTAACCACGGATCCAGGATTTCAATCCTATCTAATCGTGTGTGAAAATTTCCAGTTTTTATGGCGGTTTATGTGCTAGTTTACTGTGATATTGTTAATTGAATGAATGGTAACAAGATGATGACTTTGAACGCTATGCAAACTCAAACAAATTTTTGTTAATATGAAAAAAATAATTAGAAAACATTTTCCAATACATTTTGAGACAGTACTTATTACAATTGCGAAGATAACTATAGGAACTATATTTTTACAGAGACTGTATCTCATTTCCTAAACTGTTTCATGTAAATTTTATTATAGTTGGCTTGCAATAATGTTAAGTGCAAAAGTAATTGTGCAACGTTAGGACACAAAAGGTGATTTTTATTTATTTTTAACACGCAATTAAGAAGTTTTAATTTAATTCCTTTTTTATAAGCAGTAAACATATTTTTAATTACCATAAAGGTTTAGCACTCTAATTTTGTAATATTGTTGCAGAACAATGTTCAAAATAGGTAGGCCTGTTAAAGTATAAACAAAACAAAATTGTCATAAACAGATTATAAGCGCGATATCAGTTTGCTCTGAGTTGATTTCTGAGAGCAGAGCTTAACTGACACAAATTTACTGTCCGTTAGCCCCACGAATGTGTCAACAAGTAGCGTATTTGTAATATGAATGAGAAGAGTAAGCGTGTCTGTATAACTGGTCAGAATTTGGACAACATGCCATGGTAGAAACCACGAATATAGTCTGACCCATGTTTGAATGCACTTTTGACAGCTACCTATGGTCTGCGCTGCATGGCCAGAGATCTCAGCGTCATACGGTTCCACCTGCAAATCACAGACGTGATGTGTGCAATAATCTTCTTCTGATTGGCCACAGTGAAATAATTGACGTATATAGGCCTACACAAAATCACGTTATAGGTGGTTCGGAATAAAGTGAGCACTCAAATAAGCCCTGCTAAATGTCTATTTTCAACCTATTTGTGTCTTCCCGCGCGTAATGGCTAACGACGGGGCATGTCTTACCTCTCTAGACAAGTCACTTGATGTTTGAGCATGCGAGATAAATTGCGCAGTCAGTATGACTCGTTCCTGTTGGATAAAAATAGTTTATTAATTATATGAAATACAGTTATGTCAATTTCATTTGATTTTACTTCTGTACTACTGTATTTTAATAGCAAAATACACGGAACTATATTTCGTAATTTCGCTGCCAACCATACAAGCAGTAACGCAACTAGAGTTAATATAGAATTAAATGCAGTAACGGCTAGTGATATTTTTCGAAGGTTAAATATTTAGTGCTCACATTATCCCGAACCACCTGTACCAATGATCATGAATAAGAGCTACAGATGTGCTCGTAAGGCATTAGCTTTGTTTCATTCAAGCTGCAACCGTTGCACTGGTGTAGCTAAAAAAATGAATTTCATTCACAGTATGTGACGTCATGTTGCGATTACACTGCGTTTCTTTCAAGTTGGTGTAGCTACACCAGTGTAATGTTTGCAGAAAAAAATTACACCGGGTCTGGAGGAGGTGTACCTGGTGTAGTGCAGTAAACGAGCGCGCCAGGTTTAAATTAGATACGTTTCGTTATGAAGATTTGGTTAATAAAGTGTGTTTGAGATTAATGTTTTCACAATTCTTGTAGATGGTAGTGGAATGGCAATAGTGAACGACGAAAAGTAATGTTATGTTAGGAGTGAATTTGTGTATGTGTGGTGGTTCACACATGGTAGTAATATAACCTCAACTCTTCACATTTCGCATTTAAGGCAAGCCTTTTTTTTTTATAGAATTTTGTATCTTGTAATAGCACAAATAAATATTTTTTTTTTTAGACGGACACTAATTCTGGGCTTATTGTGTAATACAGATGACTGAAAAAAAAAACTCCAGCTACAACTGAATGTCATCATTCAGTTAAAAAGGAAATACTCTCGCACATAAGCATGCCAGTTTTAAAAAGTATTCCTATGTACTATTAGAAGATCCAACATCAAATAGAAAAAAGTTTAACTTGCACATTAAATATGAAGAGTTGAGGTTATGTTACTATCAAGTGCTAATTACCATACACATTACAAAATCACCCGAGACAAACGTATATTAATTTTAGTCGTTTACTAATGCCTTTACGCTTTCATTTTCATGAACTTGTTTATTGGTCAGTCTTTTGACAACTCGTTATACACAGTGGATGAGGCGACAATAAAATTCGCCAAAAGTAGTTTCATTCAACGGTGTTGGTGTAGCTACACCAGCATACATCGAGACGGATCTTTGATGCAACTTCACTACACCAAGTTTGAATGAAACGGTGATGTAGAAGCAAGTTGGTGCAAAATTCTTTCCAGAGAAAATCGGCGACACCAGCGAAAACCTACCCTCGGATGTATGCTCCGTATCGTACGCTATTTTTTATTTTAATACGTAATGTATAGGGCCACGAACTTTTCGCGAAAATAATTTTGCCCCTTTTTATTGCCTTACGTGCACATCTGCAGTTCTGATTCATAGTCATTGTCAACGTGTATTTGTGAAGTGACATCTCTTATTTGACAGAGCCAATCACAGTAACGTTACAGCAACAACACACGTATGTGATTTGCAGGCACACCGTTAAAAATTTCCATAATTTCACGGAAATTTTTTTCTAACAGTGTAGAACCACAAGAAACGCGATAGTTAAAACATCCTATTACTGATTAGTAGGGCCACGATTTTGTCGCGAATATATTTTTGCCTCACTTTGTTTCAGTGTCTCGCGTGCACATCGGCAGTTATGCTTCATGGTTGTTAGCAGCGTGTCATTGTTCAGACACGTCTCTCATGTGACTGCACCAATCAGAATGATAATACTGTAGCTCCGTACGTCTATAGTTTGTCAAGGCAAGTGAGAGTAAAGGCATCCGTTCACAGCCGTTGTAGCAGAGCAGCAGCTGTGCACGTGACGCATTGACAACCAAACGTTGCAAAAATATTTTCGCCGTAAAATCGTGCCTCTACTAATTATTAAGCAGAACTGCAGATAAGTCACAGAAACAAACTAGGGCAAAATAAGTCTGTGGCTGATCCTGATAATGGTCCACGCCATTGCAAGTGCGACTGTCATATGGATGTACTCGTGACGCAGACGAGGTTCCGTCACGAATCAACGATTTCCCCCAAGCCGAAGTTGTGAGTTTTCAAGCGAGGGGTAGGTGGATGGAGGGTTGATGAGGGGGAGGAAGTGACTGTCTGGCACGAGCAACAGCTGTTTGCGACCGGGTATTGAATATCCGGTGCATGGTAGCAAAGGAGGAGGGAGGGCGCGTTACCTGCGGTGGTGTGGTGGTCGAGTTCTAGGGCTAGAGAGGTGGGGGACGTAGCTGCCATCTGCTCGCCACGTCCCTCGATGATTATTCATTAAGGAAGCGAGGGTGTGTTATGCAGGCGCTGTTAACGACCGGGACTATGAATAGCTAAGCGCGGACCCCGAGTATAGAGGCCCGTGCTACTGTTCGCCCGCCCTTGACCTCCGCTTTGTCTGCACTGCTTGCGTCTTCATATGGCCAAGACTGCACCTGAGTCGCCTTCTCAACACCCCCTCCCCCTCTCCCCAAGTGTTTCTCTGCAACCCGAACACGCGCACACGTGTTCCGCTCACTCTCCGGAGAGGGTCAACACAACATCTGGTTCAAGGTCGGAACTACTCTGTTGAAATAATGGCGCCTGTTCTCTTTGACGAGAAAACTGCTGCTATACTCGGTTTCAGATATAACTCAGTAAAATTTGACTGTTACATAGGGTAAGGTTAATTTTACTACAGGCTAGATAGAAAATGTTTTCTTGTAGAAGAGCTTGGCACAGGGACATATTATTATTATTATTATTATTATTATTATTATTATTATTATTATTATTATTATTATTACTATCATCATAATCATATTATTAATAATTATTATTATTACTCCAGAGAGCAGAAGCTCTTTGTAGTAACTGTACATATTTATGCAAAAGCGACAAATTAAAATTTTACACGTTTAGTAAAAATTAAAAACAAATTACATTATAAAAAACTATTACAATACTATATGCTTGTCTATCTTAGGTTAAAATTAATATATTTAATAATAGCTTATAATGTAACGTAACGTAACGGGCTTAACATTAAAAAATAAGTAAGTTTAACAAGGATATATCTCACACGAGCTAAGTAATATAAGTTAGCATTAACAATTTTAGAATATCAACAAGACTTATTACCATATTGTAGCAACTTTACATATCTATTTGCATGGTAACATTTCGAAAATCGCAATACACTGATGACCTCTTTGGCCATATTTGGCAGATAATATATCCTTTGCATGAAGGTCGGAAGCACATCTTGTGTTATGATTATGGCCTATTAATAGACGGCATGAACTATTATTACGAATAAGTTTATGTATAATCTTGTAAGCATATAAAACTACATTTAATGTTACGTTCAATCTTAGTGGTAACACTTTAGCTGTGATATAAACAAATTTTGTAGTTTATCCTCATAAGGTTTCTTAAAGCTCTCCTTTGAATGGTTTCTAGGTGTTTCAATTATCCCAAACCACATCTGCTTCATATAATGTTCATATATTCCAAATGTGAATTAATCATTGGGTAGTAAACTTGTTTGATTGTATTAAAATACAGGAGTCTTTAATCGCCCCAGAACTCCTGTATAAGTACTATGTTAATCGTGATAAGTTGAAATAGAGTATAGTCCAGCTAAGTGTATCATCAATAAATACACCTAAGTATCTTGCACAAGTTACTTTAATAAATTTCCCATTTTCTAAATTTACTTGGGGTTTCTATATGTAATTTGGTTTTAGATGTGTGTGTAATCATGGATTGCTCTTTTTAATTAAGTGTGAGTGTTTTCACTACACCAACCTAAATTAACCTGCATATTTTACTGTATGCATTTTAAAATTTCCTCAATAGTATTCATAGCATAAAAATATTTGAATCCTCATTAAAGAGTGTATTCTTTCCCTTTAATTACAATAAGCCAATATTATTTATATTACCAAAAAATAAGAGAGGTCCTAAAATTGACGTCTGTGGAACTCCTATGTTAATATGTTTAACAATACTTGATCCTTTATTACTATTTACACATTGTTGTCTATCTCTCAGGTAACTTTGCAAACAATTTAAAGGTAATCCACGTACACCTGCATTTTCAAGTTGGTTAAAAAGTAATTATTGACCGCATCAAACGCTTTTTTGAAGTCTAAGAATAATCCTGCTGCAAGTCTATTCTTATCTAATGCTGCCTCTATTTCGTTTCTCATATCAGCTACTCCGTTTACTGTCAACGATGACTTCCGGAACCCATACTGATAGCTATAAAAAAAAATTTGTTTTGCTAAGATAATAAGTCTGTTGGCATAGATTCTTTCAAATATTTCAGAAGAAGAAAGTAAAATATATATCGGTTTATAATTTCCATGATCTGTTTTATCTCCACATTTAAAAATTGGAACTATTCAAGCAATTTAAGTACTGTTGGGAATTTTCCACTCTTAAAAGATTCATTTATTAATCCAGTGAGCACTGGTCCAAAATATTGTATATTTCTCTTAAACATTATATTAGTATTGGGATATTGTGTGACATTATTCCCATTTTAATGCATGTATACATTTAATTACTTCTACTGTATTTGTTGGTATTAAGATAAATTACACAGCACTAAAACAATAAGTACTTACAGTATCTGAATTATTATTTAAAAATTTATCTGCCTGATTATTAGCAATACTTGAAGTAATTATTAAATGCATTACAAATATATCTTTATTATGATAAAAATTCAATTTTCCTCAATACTAGATACATCTTGTTCGCCTTTTTATAACTTTTTGTTATAACCTCATTTATAGTTTGCCATACTAATTTAGTGTTATTGTTAGCTTGATCCAATTTTTTCCTATATAGTTTTGGGAATGATAAAAAAGTAATTTGATTTAATTTTTAAGTGAAAAGAAACCACTTTCGCGTTTTAAATTATCAACTTATTGTAACTTAAAATTCAGGATAGCTCTGTGATTGGCCAATTTACACCTCTTACCGATGCAAGCGGCAGAAATGGTCCCTGTGACAAACTTTTAACATTGATCTTTCCAATCTGTGGTAGAATTAACCAGACTTCAACTTCTCAGGACTGTGAAACATGTTTGGTATGTTTATGTCAACACATGCGAAACAAACACAAAATAACTGAAAGAAAAGTAACCAAAGCTTCAAAAGTGCTCGTTTACCGTAAACCGCATATACCTGCTGCTTCATAAATTCGAAGTATGTAAACTATTATTTGCCAGTTTTTTTAAAATGAAATTTCACGGTGTAATTACTTGCCACCACTGTTTTATTTCAATGTGAATTCGAGTTTGTCTTACTTTTGAGCCATAAACAAATGCTTCGCGACATTAAATTAGTATTAAAATCTACAAGTAAAATATAAAACTAACAAGACATTTGCAATACAGAACTCTGCGTATAGTTATTTGAATCTTTATTTCGAGGTATACGTCGTACGCGAAAGGTAAGTAAGGTTTGAAAAGGGCTCACTTTACCTCGAACCGCCTATAATAAATACCAGTATTGTGATAGCTTACATATCTAGGTAGATAACTTGAGAAGAAATGTGCTAAATAATTTCTGAGTTGCGTTAAAAGTGGTGAAAGAAAAATTGTTTAGGCTGTTCAGGATAAACTGAGCAGTGCTTACAATTTTCTGTGAGCCATTATGCCTCCATATTTACTATTTTAAATACGAAATCTTCCATGTAACTAAGACCTAGTGTAGACATTACCCAACTATCAAAACTTCGCTTGTATGATGCCAATTAATGCTTTTTTTTATTCTTATTACAAGTGTAGGTAAGTGCTCTGTTGAAAGTAAACCACCTATAAGGGACGTAAGGTAGCGCTGGTGTGAGATGCGGTGGAATGCTGTATGCGAGCAGGGCGACTTCGTGCGTGCTTGCATGCGGGCGGGAAGTGACGTCAGCGGGCGGAAACAGCTGGTGCTGCGGTGTCGGCTTGACGGAGGGGAGACGCGGCCGAGCGCGCCAGTTGGCTGCGGCGACAGAGCGTCTTTCAGGTGTGTCGGCGCGGCGCAAGTGTGGTTTTATATTGGAGGAGGGGAGGGGTGGCAGCATCAGCGTACCCCCTCCCCCTGCTATTTCCTGGACTCTTTGCCCGTGACGTTCGCCGCTATGACGTCACAGCGGCGTATCGTGACTGCAGGGATTCCCCCTCCCCGTAACACCACCACCCACCGAAGACTAATTAGGCACACTGGTTTCTTGTCTTCTGCGCATCTCTTCAACTCTAGTCACGAACTGCCTGCCTACCGCCGGACTAGTGTTGACAGACATTTGAGTCCGTGTTATAATTCATTTTGGAGTTGGGGACTTCTAATTTCCGTGAAAAGATTCTTGCACTACAGTGTTGCAATGTCTTGCGTACACACCTGCAGCTCTGCTTCGAGCTCAAAGATAGGATGTGTAAAAAGGACAAGGTCTACGGCAAGTTTCATCATCATATTTTTATTTTTGTATTTGTACCAGATTTTTTTTCTTATTTTAGACATAAATTGTGACTGAATTTTGCTCTTATGAAATTTTTTTATCCCTCATAGTTTTTGCGTATGACTCATAAATGTTAAAAATTCACAGCGAGTAACTATGTTGCAGGCTACAGGTTATCCTATAGAAAAATAAAAAATAACATGTTTTTGTATTTAAATAGGAATGCTAAAATTCTAATAAAAATATTAACAGAGCTACAGATGTGCACAAAAGACGTTGAAACAAAGTGGTACAAAAATGTTTCGCTAAAATTAGGGGTCCCTCACCCCTAAAGACGGTATTTGGTATTTTACGTATTGTTTTTCGTATACTTCCAATTGGAACACCTCGAGTGTCGGTTATTGGCATTTTGTCCTGCTGGCGGATGTTCCATTGTCGAAGCAGGAGGATGTGTATGTTTTGATGTTCTCGTTATTGACGGTATATTGGTTATGAAACAGAAAATGATGGCGGGCCAAAATTACGGATGCTAAACAAAGATTTAAAAGAAGTTTACATGTAACTTCATTGCATGTATTATAATTTAAAAAAAAAAAACTATAGGATGTACTATTTCCCTGCTTATTGCAATATGGCGGCGGTTAGGGTTTTGCATTACGTAATTAGTAATTTGTAACCTTCGGTAGTTTACGAAACGCAAAAGCACCAAAATACGTTAAAGATTTGTGCACATAATCGGATCACGTGACCCTTTTTAAAACAAAAAGTACCAGTTGGAACACGGCCTGAGGATAAAAGTAAATTAAAAATTCGCGTCTCAATAACAGGACATTTCAGTAAACAGGAGGGCAATTAATATTTTTTCTTCACATGGATTTTATAAACTGGGAGACAAAACGTTACGTTATTTCATTATTTGAGAAGGGTTTAAATGTTGTTGACAATAATATGATGGCCGGAATTTCACGTAAACGACCTTCGAAAGTTCAATTTAATGAAGAAAAAGCTTTTATATTACCAGTTAAAATATGAAGATTAACTGCATTTAACATAACTTAATACTAAACTGATAACCCTATATGAGTCTGCCAGACTCCCGCGTTGGAACAACAGCGTGGAAGTATTGCCTACAGTTAGTTTATTTGCTTATAAGACATTGAAGAAACTTTAAAGTAACTGTAATGTATGCCTATTCCAGTAGCATTGTAACCCAGTCATACACAGTAAAGTTTCAAATCCCTTATTTACGAAAGCCCTGTGCTAGTCTTAGCTCAAGTCAAGTGGTTTCGCATTTTTCTGCAGGAAAAACAACTGTTCGTTTTTGTACAAGATGTTGGTACTGAGCAGCTGGCTCGCACATGAACTCTCCTATTTACTCTAAGAACATTACACGTGCCCCCTCCCCCTTTTCCTCTTTCCACTGCGCGGGCATTATATCTTGCCGACCACTTACTTTGACTTTGGGATATACCTACTGTGCAGTTTAGTCAGTTTTGAAGTCAACGAACAGTCCTTATAGTTGGCATTATAGTCCTTATAGTTGGAATTATAGTCCTTATAGTTGGCATTACGATTTTCAGCAATATATCTGAACTCGCATCCGTGAAATTAGGATATACAAATTCTATGGCCTTTTTTTCTAGTTTTATGACTTTGTAAAATTATATAAAACACTATGATCTCAAATCGTTAAAAGCAAAAAAAGCGTACTTTATTTTTTGATAAGTAACAATTTTTTATGCATTTCAGAAGAGTTCGTTAAAATATATTTCCATACATTTTCAATGCTTTCTATATATTTGTGGTAGTTTATCAGAAAGTAATTTGAGAAAGGCGTCTTAATACACCTGTGCACTATACATAATTATGTTCCGTGGATTTTCTTTGCGTATTTTGCTTGTGTTTTTTATAATACATTTCAAATACATAAATTCAACCCTGACTGAAAGCGAAGTGTGAGATTCCAAATACATTACTTCATTAAGTTACAATGACTTCCAGAAATATGATACATATTTAAGTTTTTAGAAATAAATGCATGAAAACTAAATATGAGCAAACCAAATTAACGTGTTTTGATAACTTTACGAACAAACTTTCGCTAGAGTGATATATTCGTTAGCTGAATTTCTTGCATCTAAATAAAATATACGAAATGTCGGCGTCGGACAGTAGTAGTAATGTCACTTGGGAAATACTTAACTCTAAAAGTTGGCAAAAACGGTTTTAAAAGTTTTATTTGATATAATTAATATCGAATTTGATAAACATTAAGTTTTAAATTGATGTATATAGCACTGATTTATGTTACAAACCCTTTTTATATAGCTGAATGCAAACATGTCAATAATTGTTCAGTTGATTTCGTAATTTTTATGTTTCCGTTTATGTGAATTCACAAAGCTGCTCTTAATCCCGAGAACTCAGAAAAATGCTTTAAATCGGAATAAAATATTTAACCGATTTCTGATAGAGCAGTTTCAATAATTTATATCAATGAAACAGCCTTGGTAATATGTGTATACATATATATTCTGAGTGTATACACGCATTCCAAAAATCGAATCGTTGAATGTTTCTCTGATTACCATTGATTTTATTTGCTGAAACTACTGCATCGTGAACCAGTGGAAAACCCTCTTGTAATCAGTATTTTTTAACTGATTTCTGTTGAGCGCTTACATTAGGAGATTCAATGCCATGCTATGACTACTTAGGTACAGTGTAAATAACCAGAAATAAGTAAATTAATACCAACTGAAATCCAGGGATTATGTCTGAATTAAACAGTTTTACGAATATTACAGGATCTGGACTAGGGTAACAATGAGATCTAACCCTGTGTTCAAAATTATTTAAACTAGTACTAAACTAAGAACTCCAAATTTTAAGTCTTTGGGGTAATAGAAAAGAATAAAACTCTTCACGTCGTAGACCTACAAGTTACAGCGAAACAACCGATACGAAATAGAAACTGTGTGAGCGTACTAACAGATTGCTCCTACGTCTTATTGATGGGATATAATTAAAGCCACGACATTGTACGTCATATTGATGGGACATAACTAGCACCGCATTTTACGTCATATTAATGGGATATAACTAGCGCCACGAACATTTACGTCATATTGGTGGTGTATTAACTACCGTCACGAACTTGTATGTCATATTGTATATAACTAGCGCCACGAACATTTACGTCATATTGGTGGTGTATTAACTACCGTCACGAACTTTTACGTCATATTGGTGGGATGTAACTAGTGTTACGAACTTTTTGCGAAAATAATTTTGCCCTAGTTTATTTTCAGTGCCTTACATGCACATCTGCAGTTTTGCTTCATACTCGGTGATTGGAGGTTTTAAATGTCACGTGTCGTGGGGTTCTACCCGCAACTCAGACGTGTGGTGGTGCAGTTATAGTGATTAGCTCAGTTACACGAGAGACGTCACTTCACAAAGACACGCTGCTAATAACCATGAAGCATAGCTTCAGGTGTGTACGTAAGGCACTGAAACAAACTAGGACAAAATATTTTTTGAGAAAGTTCGTGGCCCTAGATATGACACATTTTAAATCACGCACGCGTTGGAAATCCTTATACATCGGTTCTCGTAGCAAAAGTTATAAGCTCTAGTATGGTTGATTGGGACTTCAAGTCTTAAAGGTGACTTGCAGAACCTCACTTATCTTTTAAGAAGATAAGATTGTCACGGACGACGTATTTGCAACTACCTACCACTCTTTTAAGTTTAACGTTAGTTTCCATATGCAGTTTTCTGAGTATGTTTTTCACCAAAGCAAAAGCTATTCGCTTGTAATACGTGTAGGACAAACGACGCGCTCCCAAATCGTCCGTGGTTATTTTCTTATATGTATCATTGCACAGCATGTGTTATGAATGAACGCGATTTTTGTGGGATAAAATATTTTTAGTTTGGCAAATTTCCTTGCTTAACAGATCAATCCGTGTTTTTTTTTTTTTTTTTTTTTTCATGTTACGTATCATTGCTCAACATAAGAGCTGTAATTAAATGAATTTAAGGTATTCGAATAACCTTCGACCGATAAAAAATATATACAAATAGGATATATAATTAATTTTTAATCCAGTATCGGGGCAGAAGCAAAACTCGAATAAACAACACCTCGTCAAGTATTTCAGTGTTATAATTACCGCATCTGCAGGACTACGACGATAACTAGCTTCGTTGAATTTTAAATGATTCTGTCAGCATTTTGAAATGCTGTACAGGATAGAATGTTAATCGCGGAAAAGCTCGCGGGTACAGGTAGCCAGACATAAATAAATAATAATGAGTATAGGAACAACGTTTCTATTGTCAATAGTATGGGCGTAATGCCACCGTGAAAGTTGCGTTAATGATCATGTTTAAGGACGATAATTCAACAACCACTACAAATGGAACGCTGACCTTACGGATTCAATTCTGATGGAAACGTGGGGTTGCCTCTGTTATTATGAATGTATTTTTGTACATGTACGTCTGTAGCAGCCCATCCTAGTGAATAAATAACCGGAATGACATAAGGAATAAAAAATGTCCTTTTGTCCGAACACACTCAGACAAACCGTTTCTGAGATATGGACTCTTCAAAAGTCGGAGCATTGTGGAAATGCCGAAAGGTAGGCAACCCGTGTAGCACATATGACATGCTGGCAAGACGCTACTGCAGATGTTTTCAGTGGACCGCGTCGATGTGCGAGTCATTCGTTTGCATAGACCATATTACATGGCGATGTGCTGTAATAAATACCATTACAGTCCAATACAGCACGTAATTGAAGGGGATCGACTTCGCCGTCTACAGTACTGTCATTGGATGCTGACGGCACTTCAACAAAACCCAGACATTGTGGGTCACATCCTGTGGACTGATGAAGCTCATTTTACCCAAGAAAGTGTACTTAATTGGCACAACACCACCATTGACATCACGGCAACCCTCATGTCACTCGTGCCAGGGGGTGTCATGTCTGATGGGACATAAACATCTGGTGCGATATCCTGGGAAGCCGGTTGATATGACCGTGTCTCTTCCCTGACAGACTCACCGGAGGTTGGTAAGCAGTGTTTCTCCGCGGGGTACCGCTGGAGCTAATAAGTGATGTTTCACTAACGCTGCGACGCGTTATGTAGTTCCAACATGATTGGACACCGGCGCATTACAGTGCAGCAGCTCACCAGGAATTATATTGCATCTGTCCATGGCAGTAGATAGAGAGGGATGGACGTGTATCCTGGCCGCCAAGGTAATAGAATCTCTACCTCTTAGCGTGGGAATTCCTTAAGGAACTAGTGCACCATTAAACTATGGAAACCATCGAGGAATACATTGCCAGACTGCGTGTTGCTGTAAAGCATGTAACCAACGTGCGGTGCAGGTCGCGGCTATGCGTCATGTGCGTGCCTGTGTTGGGATAGATAGAGGACAATTGACATTCTGATTAGAAACTTACACGGTGTAATTAAGACAGTTTCGTATAATATAAATACAAGGATGTAATTACTGACGTGTTATGTGCTGGTACGTACACATTGTAGCTCCTGTGTTTCCAGTAAATTTAAACAATAAAACTTTTTTTTTCGTTTCTGTATTACACGTACCACTAAAGACGTCCTGCCTGTGTCCCCGCATGCAAGTACCCCCTTACCACTTCCTTGTTGTCATGTGTGTTGCATACCTCTCTGTAATAAAGTCGTACATCGCTAGTGTTCCTCGGAAGCATGTCTTCATGTACGTGCTACACGGGTTGCCTACCTGTCGGCATTGCCACAATGCTACAACATTTAAATGCCTGTATCTCAAACGGTTTGCCTGAGTGCGTTCGGACAAATGTTCCTTTTTTATTCCTTATGTAATTTCTGTTCTTTATTCACTAGGATGGGCTGCTACAGGCTTACACGTACATAAATACATGTATAATAACTAAGGCGACCACATGTTTCCAACGTTTGGGATGGGAGGGTGTTTACACATTATTCCCTGCATACGTGTCGTCATGAATCCGAATTGAATCCGGAAGATCAGCGTTCCATTTGTAGTGGTTGTTGAATTATCGTCACTTAACATGTTCATTAAGACAACTTACACGGTGGTATTACGCCCAAACTATTGACAGTACAGGCCTGGTTCCTATAGTCTGGCTACCTGTACCCGCGAGCTTTTCTGCAATTTACATCCCACCTTGTTTAAAGGCCATGAAATCCCAAATGCTTTAAAATATTTTTTTTTTTTTTTTACATTTTTTCCTCTACTTTAGGAAGTGGGACTTCTAGTGGTACTTATCAGTCCGACACATATTTTTTTTCTACTTGTGCTTAATTGCATTGAAACGTAACGCCATTCTCCAAATCCGAGAATACAGTAAAACAAATAAGTAAATTCGACGAAACCGTGTGACCGACATTGTTAGAGAGAAAATCTGTAGGTCAGAATTTTTTTCTCAGATATTTCTCTCCCACTTAAGTTGTGGACCACACTAGAAGGCTGACATCTGGTAATGCGAGAGGAGCTTACGGTACCACGCGCGTTGCCTCATGGGTAGTTGGTGTGTAGCGTCTAGTTAGTTCCGGATACCCCCGGGCGCTGGCGGTAACTCAGCGCTTTTAAGTGGCGCCACACCGTTACCCCAGCAGCAGAGGTCGTGTTGTTGTCCCGAGTGAACTAACACCGCGCCGGAGTAGGCCTCTCCAACCGTCTCTCATCATTTATAAGGTCGCGCTCAGAGGCGTTGATGCGCGTCGTGAGCTAGAGTCAGACTTTGAGCCCGCACGCTTCCAGGCTGATGTCGTCCAATAATACGCACATTAGATCTTCAATTGTATGATTGTACGTGTCGACAGCTGAAGTATAGAACTACGGATTCCTTAGTGTACTTTTCCATGTTTTCTTTCAATAGAATGAGCGTCGAAACCATACAAATACAATTTTTAGCAATGTTAACGGTATTTAATCCCTCTACACAAATTCCTCTCATTTATCATTTCACGCAAAAACCCTCAAACCACTTGAAATTCCGCAAATTCTGTGTAATTCCAGACAGTTTCGCGTGTTTCTCTCAGTCGGAATATACGTCATGTTCACAGCTGTAGACAAGGCATGGACGGTTGTTCGTACATTGTCGCACGGGGTGTGTGTTTATCGGAGCGCTGGTCGCGCGAAGGCTGGCCGGCAGGTATAAAGTCAGTCACGGCCGGCGAGATAACAGTACTGGAGGTTGCTAGCTGTGCTTCTGATAGTACCAGCCACACGTGTAGTCCCGCTGAGCTGGGAGCTGATAATACGTGCGTCGTCGACACTACATAAGTACCCATAGTGCCGTCAACACAACTCCTCTCTCAGCTTGGAGCATTTCGTAGATACGGACCGCTATTTTTTGTGACAAGATTCCTGCACCACAGTGTTACCGGATGTACCAGAATTCTGGTACTTCTACCAGATTTTCTCTCTTGGTACCAGGTACTATATTTTTTTCATTCTGGTATACAAAAATATCTGAATTTTTTTCTCACAAAAACATATGTCAAATTTAATTTTGCGTTGAAAATAATTTCTATCACTGTTAATTTACTTTGACATGTGCTATAAATTAAAAATTATTATACGTTACAAGACCTTTAAAATAATTTTTAAAATTATTTTTGACAGGCCTGCAGCCCCAATTCATAATCACTGGCAAATACTAAGCATGTAAGCGGATAAGAATAAAGTGTGCATTCCTGTTCCTGTTCTCCCATTGATAATTATTTTAAAGAAGTAATTTATGGATTGTTTCCGCACATTTAACTTCGGATAAAGTAAACAATCTCTGTAAATCATCAATAATTTTCTTAAGTTTCACTGCTAGCCCTTGAAAATGAGTAGATTATATAAGTATCATTGTTATTTTATGTCGCTGACAAAAAAAAAAAAAGCAAAAAAACAAGCAGTAAAATATTTTTCTGTAAGTATACCATAATTAAGAATACCAGATTTTTTGGAATTCCTGGTACCAGAATTTTAACTACTCTATCTGGCAACACTGCTGCACCAGTTTGTTTGTGCCTCTTGTGCACATCTGCAGCTCTGGTTCATCGTTAGTGATTCGTAACATTCTACTTCAAACCACGACGAGGGGTATCGCAGTGACATTCCGATTGGTAAGGGCAAATGGAAAACGTCTTTCCACACTGCCAATAACAATGAAACATTTGTGACAGTAAGCAGCATTATCGAGGCCATTTGCACAAACGTGATATGAAATCGTACTTGGCAATAATTGCGATACGAGGGAAACAAAGTCCCAGTAATGTAGAGATGTGTAGGTGCATCGCGAACATTTTATGCTGCCACATCCTTGAAAACGCTGCAGTTTCTTGCAACATGTATAATTGGATGGTATGTTTGATACAACGTAGCTGTCTGCAGATCAATATCAGGCATCAAATTTTACAATAGCGAGATTCTTGTTGTATCAGTCAAATAGGGTAACATCTCCACGTACAGGGGAAAGCCATTAATGTTTACGTAAGCTAAAAGTACGTTGAAACGCAGCAAACAGTCACATTTTCCCGCAATAAACTATAATCATCTCTTGCTATACAATTTAATACATAATTTAATGTCAGAGAAACACGTTTCTCTACGTAAACAACATTTATTTTCGCTGTTCGCATTCACGTAAATATTTTGATGGTTAAACCAACATGGCGGCTAGATAGTAAATACTCAACACGCTTGGACGATGTGGACGCATACGAAATGGATCTTTTGATATGCTGAACGTACGTTGAAACCCAGCAAACAGTCAAGTTTTCCCGCCATGAACCATCATCTCTAGATATAGTATTTGAAGTAAAAATTGACAACGCCAAATATAAGTATTTTGTATGATTTGACTTGCTGCAATGCAAGATGTATCTACTGAGAGGTAAGCGTAGTCTGAAATAAATTTGTTTCATTGCTGTTAAGGTAAATACGTTTTGGGTGCCTGTTATTGAAAAAGAGGACGGACAGTTTACGAGGCGGTAACAAGACGTTATGTCCGGGTAAAAGAAGACGTCTCGTAACCCTAAGCCAGGGATGGCCAACCCGTATTCCCCCGGGCCAGACATTGACCCGCCACTGCAGATTGGACGGCCCGCAAATACTGAAATATTTGCACTGTCTTTTAAAATGTGTAATTTGATAATTGGCAGGGATCTCTGATTTTCGCGAAAAAGATGTCTGCACAACTTGTTTCAATTTCTTAGTTCCACCACTGCAGTTCTGCTTCTTTGCTATCGGCAGTGTGTCCCATTTGACCCTACCAATCAGGATAGGGTTACTGCGAATAACACACTTCTGTGATTTGCAGTAAAACGCTGAGCCACGTGAGAAGTTTATTCAACCAATCATTGACCATGAAGCACAGCTGCAGATGTGCACACGAGGCACTGAAGCTAACTGATACAGAAATCTTTTCGCCAAAAACACGGATCCCTAATAATTGGCAATGCTCCTGTTCTTAATACCGCGGAGACCGTGTTAGTACATCAGAAGGATAATGGGCAGTTCCGAATGTGCGAGTACGTTACCTTCTGAAAAAAGGCAGTTTCTGTCTGGTGGTATTGAGCTCTAGTAGTCAATGTACAAATTATCTATGGCGGGCCGTGGCATGATTTGAATCAACTTGTCGGCCATAGCTCCGAAAAGTTGGTCGCCCCTGCCCTGAGTTGAGGGTATCAGGTCCGTAGCTAGGATTTGGGTTTAGGGGGAGGGGAGTGTCCTCACCTTGGAATTGTTATACACCACCGACCCCCCCCCCCACCTCAATAAACCCGCGGGTCCGGGGTCCTCCCTCGGGAAAGTTGTTAGATGCAAAATGATGGTACTTTAGCAATTCGAGGGGTGACTCCCAGCGAAAATGTTGATTTTTAAGATGCAAAACAATACTACATAAACATGTTCTATGTTTATGTAAGGGAAGGGGGGTCTGGACCAGGGGCATCATTTCAGGTTTTTCTTGGGAGAGGGGGCAAAATTTTTTTGGCGACAGTGACCTTGTTGCATCTTTTTTATTAATTAAGCATGTATAAATTAGAAACTTTAATAACAAAACTTCGGTTTTATGTGCTTACTTAAGTATTATTTAAAAAATAAAATGCACCAAAAAAATTTATACACATTTCCTTCTAAATCCAGGGGGGCATTTGCCCCCTCCCTGACCCCCCTAAATGACGTCCCTACCCTTTGGACCTCATGGACCCCCCCCCTCCCTTTTCTGGCTACGTCCCTGAGGGGATGCGCATGCATATGTGGGACAATGTGGCCAGCACAGAATGGAGTTGTGTCGATGCACAATGTAGCACAGATAAATGCACTAGCTGATGGAACAAACAGTGTAAATGGTCGGCCCGCGTCGTCGCCACTGCGCAGGTGAAAGTGGCCTGCGAGATCGCTGGACCGTGCACGCCGAGTGCTCCGAGGCAGTTTTGGCACGAAGCTTACACGCGGAAGGATTGCGTCATCGGAACGGGGACCTGCGCCCGTTGGGAATTTTCTCTGCTCTTTGCTACGTTGTTGGCGTGTCGAGAAGTAGTTCAGCCCTCGCCTTGGACGTGAATCTGCGACGTACGTCACCAAGTGAAGTACATAGAGGCGCTGTTGGGCGGCGAAGGTGTACCTCCCCCCCTTTTTTTTCTCTTCAAAAATTTTCTCCTCCTGTGATTGGACGGAGCGGCATACGCCTTTATCCACGCCTGGTGCATGAACGTCGTTGTAGCGTTTCACGCGGGTTCCTGTATTTAATTTATTTATTTTGTGAAACTGCTTAACTTGTTCCCCAATTTAATTATCTGTTTAAACCGACACATGACTCAAACTAAACGTATTTTTGGATCTCTTCAAACAGGCAAAAAAAAAAAAAAATCACCGAGTTGTTAAATAGTAAGATACTAAGCTGACGTTTGATCCTATGCTGCACTTCCCACAGCTTAAAGTCCTACAAAAACCTAAACAAACAAAAATGTGAATCTAGTGCTCCACACATAAAGCCTGTATTATTCCTGACGAGCGTATCATTGTCCGTATTTCTTACATGTGTGTTGCCTTCAGCTATTAGTAAAGAAAAAAATGTTACACGAAGGTACCTAGTAAGAGAGGTAATGAGCATAGGGACAAAGGGGGACTTTATGAGAAAATAGCACAGCGGTAGAATTGATGACGGGGAACGGGAATACGCTGAGAAAATCCGCTTGTCCACAACGTTTCCCACATGCGCAAAAATTGGGAAGACACCACCGGTTATTGAACCCGAATCGCTGTGGTTTACTGCGGAGTACTTCACATAGATCCGGACATGTAGAGTCCTGGATATTATCGTACTAAAATCATAAAAATTTTAGTTTTCCTTTTTTATGGAGTTTGTGGTTTCAATCCCTTATTTTTCTAAATACCGTTTTTAATTTTTGACTTGAAAGCAAATCATTCTACCGCACAGTGCTATATAAATAAACGTCCGCTAATAGAATATCTACTCTGCAAAAAATCCCTTCGAATTATGATGAGTAGTTTAGATGTTATCGACTATTGAGCATCGCAGTCGTTCGCTCGACATCTTACCTCTCCATACTCTTAAGTACCAGTACTTCTGCTGAGTTCTTCTGTGCTGTACTCTATTTCCTGTAACTTTAGTAGACTTTGACAGATATTTAGACTATTATTTTTAGCATTAGATTGTGATGAGCAAATTGTAGTGTACGTAATGAAGAGGGGGCACTTCAGATTTAATTTAAAACCAAAAATTTTAAGTCCTTGAATCGAACACGTACAACAGTTACGCAGGCATTCATGGTCATATTCATATATGCGTGCCACATTCTACATGTTGTCAGGAAACGATATTCTTAAACAATTTGCGTTGTTGTTTGCACGTCGCAAGCTCTACGTCACAGCTGCGAGAGGTATATCAACTTGCAATCGCTCTCATAGGCAGACAAGATGGCCGTAAGTCGATTGATAACCTCGAGCTTTGCCTTGAAAATGCCTTACTTTAAATGTAATAACAATTTCTTACCTTTAAATTACTTCCGAATAATTACTTCCCGATGTTTTGTACGAAAATTGTGTTTCATTTTCAACATTGAAAATCACTTCTAGTGAAATATTTACGTTAATATCCGCCATTTTATCGGCCTCGTCGGACTCGCAAACGCTACGTATTAGCGAGACAAGCAAAATTCGTCAACGAATGCGCAAAGTGTCCCGGGAGTTGTTTACGAGAGCGCAGACTCTTATCCGGCTCTTATCCGCGAATAGTTAGCGGGCTTGTTACGAGAATGTTCATGTATATAAGCCTTAAAGCGTAAATACCCTCAGAACTGGCCAATTGCACTGATGCGAAACAGAGCGTGCCAAGCACCGACGTTCAAGTCGAACGGGGATGTTTCCCACGTGTTCCTGCGTGATCGGAATGTACACGGAATTTCCGCTCTAAGGATGCAATGACGTAACCGCCGCCTTCCGCGCTTTCTTTTACCTCCTCAGTACAGACACATTGAAACTCTTTTACCTCTTCAGTACATACACATTGAAACAACATTTAATGGACTGTATAGGGACTTGAAAAATTCACGTTTTCTTTTGGGCAAAGCTAGGATTCAAACAACCGTAATTTCGTGTCACTTTTGACCACGGTCGTAGAGGAACAGGTCTGGACACTCGCCTATCTAACAATGTATTTTGCTTGACCCCCTTGTTGTTTGGCTGTAGTTCGTCAAGTTACCGAGAATGCCGTACTTTTTGGCGCTGTTTTCCGGGTGGTGGGACTCAAACTCCGTCCACTTTTTTCCATTGTTTAATTTATAAAGTAAATAAAGATTGCTGGAGCCTTTTCTTAAATTTGTTAATGAAGAAGGTATTTCATAAATTGATAAAAAAATACGTTTTGATAAATTGTTTACCTAAGTGGAAAGAAAGTTACGGCGGTCGGACTAAACTCCGCCCACATCAGCGCCAATAAAACACAATATTCTCGGTAACTTGGTGAACTGCAGCCAAACAACAAGGGGGTCAAGTTTCCAGGCGAGTGTCCAGACCTGTTCTTCTACGGCCGTGGCCTTGACTTATTTCACACCTCATGTAGGGTGCTAAGCGAATAATGTAGATTTTCATAGGTATTAAAAATTCACAGTCCCAAATTTTTAGGACAGTTTGTATGGCTCTAGGAGGAATTATTTTATACGTGTTAGTCAGTTTTAAAAACGTCCTTAATTTTTTTTTATTTGAAATAGTTGTTTTAGAATGTTTCCTTCTGATATTGCAATGGCATCCAGATCTGAGTTATGTTTAACATTACAAGTCTCTAGCTGGTGGGAAGTCTGTTTAAAATCGATCGTAAGATTTCTGCCTAACCGACAATAAACAGACAAACAACAGTGCGAGTTGATAAAAACATGGTACTTCCAAGTCTCTAGCTCAACGGGAAGGTAGATAGCAACGTAATAAATCGACTGTAAAAATATGTAGCTAACAGACAGAGAAGTAAGAGAGTTAAAACATGGTAAAATGAGTTCCCTCACCAACACAAACAACACGTTAACTAAAACCACATCTACACGCCCTTTTTGTTTAAAAATTCTATAAAATAGACGTTCCTCCTTTGATGGCCATCATTTAACTTACTGCTTCAAAATTTACAAAAAACAATTATTAGTATTCCAAAATTTCTCAAATGAAGCTATAAACGTTTTTTATATGGAGCAAACTTTCATTCAATATTAGGCTACTTATTTTTAATTATAAATATCAGTAATTTGTTTCCTTTCCCTTGCTCTGTGTTCCTACCTGTCAGTAGGATAAATTTTCTATTTACTATTCACAAACAAAAAAGTGTGTAAAGAAAATTTTCTATGTTGAGTTTATCGGAAAACAATTATTCGTTTACCCTTAGTATTATTGCTAAACATGTTTAATCATGTAATTTATATTCCTTGTCCAATATCCTTGTAACTTGTGATCTTTGAACTATTATTGCAATGGGTTAGTATTATAAACATAACAGTTTTTTTGGTCATACGGCATTGCGGGTGAATGTTGCCGTATTGCAGAAACGCTCAACAATAAAATAAAAAAAAAATAAGAAAAAACAGTAAGCTGTAGCTAACAGACATAAAACATACAGATAATTTCTGAAAGGAATTTAGTCATATCCCAGAAGACGACACAAGGAAAAGAAAACAGATAAAAACAGCACATAATTAATTCCTAAGTGGGGAAAGGCGACAAAAAAAAACAACAAAAGACAAACGAAATGGGGTGTGTGAAAAAGACACTAAATGGAGGAACGACGACAGCCAAAATAACGAGAGACACGAATGGATATGAACACAGCAAGAAACGGACAAAAATAGACGGAAAAATAGAAGGCTTCTCAAGACGACAACAGATGTGACGTTTCAGGAACTGGTATCTGTTCAGACACATGTACAGACTGAGGAACTCCTGCAGACTGACTTTCAGGAATCATCTGTATGTTTTATGTCTGTTGTCTACAGCTTATTGGCTTTTCTTCCTTTTTTTTGGCGGTGTTTCTGTAATACGTTAACATTCGCCCGCAATGGCGTATGTTAAAAAAACTTATGTTTATCCTTGTAACTTGTTATAAAATAAAAGATCGCATGGATGCAATAAAATCAACAAACTTGCATTGAACGTAGCTTTCTTCTGCGGTCATTCGTCGGTGCGACGTGAAGTCTGGTACGAATGGACAGATTACGTTCTGTCGAATAAAAATACGTCAATAAAAATATCCGCCGTATCTCTGGTTTCCAGACACACCTCGTAAATAAAACAAACTTCGGTGAAAATTAATTTGAGAATATCAACATATAGCGAGCTACTTAATTATTGCACTACAGTCTTCAGGCGGAAAAGATTTGGACGCAGGACAACGGGGATAGGGGAATAATGCAAAATATATTAAAATCGCTTCTTACTAGGTAGTCAATGCTGTTAAATTAAAAACGTTTGTACAATATCATTAACAGATAAACATTGCAGCAACAATACGGTATTTAATTGACCTACTCGGGCAAACACAACAGAATATGTTAGTCATAACGTGTCGTTCGTTGTTTTTTTTTTTCTACGTTATACACGCCCGCCAAGTTCATTCCAGTGGAATTAAATATTCAATTTCATTGGCTATCCTATTAGCTCTCATTCGTTCCATTACTGCTGCACGACAAAGAGGGTAAAACATAGTCACTTTGTTCCCCTTTTCTCCGAAAATGTGATTTTATGAACAAAGTCGGCAGAACACAAAAACAACGACTGCAGGATTTTTTGAGCGTAACGCGCAATGTAAATAAGTAGTTCTCTACCAACTAGAGAAATGGTCAATAATTTCACGCGACAGTTAGTCACACTTCTTGACGGCAACACACGTATCTGGTTCACTACTCACTTAGTCTTTTAAGATATATCACAATCACAATACCTAGCTAAGATGTAAATTTGAAAATAGCCTACAAATTCCGCATTCCCGTCCAAAGTACTTGGACTTACAGACTTAGATTCTGAAATGCTGAGTATTACACGTGGGCCCGACCAACATTTCTTTCTCCTACTTGTTACCAATTTATTTTTCACTTTATTCTTAAAGTAATTTATCAATTCAAAGTCAGAAAACGGCGTTGCGGTCGTTTTATCAGTGGCAGAATGTCTATAAGCTCACATAAAAAAGGTATTTATCTAAATTCGTATGGTTATAAGAGTACAATCGAGTTTTCAGATTTGAAACCCATTCAGAGCATATCAAGTTATGCACCTAATAAATATTTGTCAGAAAGCGCTGCCATCGCTCGGTAGAGAATTTAACTAAGTCTGCAGAATGTTTAACCATAAATGTTATAGCCAAACTTGGATTTTTAAAAAAGTGACCGGAAATTTGTTAAATGCTTGTAGCGTGAGCATTGCATGCGTTACGGCAAAATACGGCGCAAATACATCCATTTCCTGGAACTGAAAACTGACTAGTTCTAACTGTGACTCTGCGGCAGGCAGATTTACAATAAACCGTCCCGGTCGTCCGTACGTCAATAATGTCGCTAACAGCCAATCCTGTACCGCAAATAATACATCCGTCTGCCTGTCAAAATATGACAGGCGCTTAATTTTGGCGGATGGGAAGATGAAAATATGTCCTTACAAACTTACTTAAGTCGGTTATTTTATTATTGGGATATTTTTTTTTTGTTTCTTGAAAATTAAACCAGTAGTCTTACATCAACCTAACAGCCATGTGAATATACCAAAAAGTTGTTATAAGTTAACCGGTTGGTGAAAGCAAAAAACTCTACAACTGGAAGGAATATAGCAACACTTGTAAAAAAGTTGATATGTAGTTTTAAAAGAATATTACTAGTTTCCGAACGCAATATTTTATGAATAATTGGTAAGCACACACCTTATCTGCTTTATAAACTGTTGTGTTTTGCTGGATATGTGCCATTGCTAGACAATGTTTCTTAGGACCTTTACATAATTTATTTCATTAACATTTGACTTTACGTTTCCGTAACTTTAAGTATTTTTTCAATACAAACGTAAAGTCAAAGTAACGACAGTTGGAAAACTATTTGAGAATCAGTTTTTTTAAAACTAAATCATATTTTTGCCATAAAAGCATATCACGTAGCTATTCCAAAAATAAGCCCAGTTATTTAAATATTTTTAATTTATGACAATATTTTGCAGAACACAAGATACGCCATCTATTGACGAAACTTACAGCATTTACAAATTCTTCTCAAATGTTATTAATAAGGTTTTCGGAATAAATTTAAGAGATACATGTTACATGTTTCATGAAATCCTAGTACTGGAGAATAACATACATAATCAGATGTTCTTTGTAAACGACCATTTTGACTTTGACTTTTAGTAGGTTTTTAGTGTATCG
>PNEQ01109683.1:58736-107884 GCA_003012365.1 Medauroidea extradentata
CAGCGTGTGGAGGTTAAACCCGCAAATCACAGACGTGATGTGTGACAGTTATCCGTGTACTGATTGGCACAGTCAAATGAATAACGACTCTGCACAAAAACACTCTGTCAATAGCCATGAAGTTGAACTGCAGGTGTGCACGTAAGACACTGAAACAAAGTGGGGCAAAAATCTTTTCGCGAAAACTACCGGGCCCTATGTATCGGAAACGTAAATAAGGTCAAGGCTGCTTGGCTTTACGTTTGTGACGCCATTGTGTACGACCCCACAAGAAGCCATATACTGAAAGCTGTCGTAAAGTAAAATGTTAAATAAAGTCAAATGCTAAGTTTTCAATTGTGTAGAGGCCTTAAGTCGTCGCAGAAAACCTGCGTTTACATACAAGGACTTATCACCACAAAACGAGAAAAATCATCAAGGAAGCTATAAATGGCTGTAGGCAACAAACACGAAGCCATATCTGGTTTCCTTGGTGTGAGTGTAGATTATTTTATGTTGCTAAGTTTCTCGTGATTAGTACTTTTATCCTTTCATATAACCGTGGGTGATCTGCAACTCAGCAACTTTCACTAGCAATAGCTAGTGACAGGAAAATTTCGCGAATTCAATTACCTACATGCTAGAATCCGTTGTCCTATGCATACTCATGGCCCCGTTTATTCGTTCATTGTCTGCTGTTCCACTGAGTAGCAGCTAGTGGGCAAATGGTCGGGGCTTGAGTATGCATAGGAAAGTCGATTCTAGCATGCAGGTCATTGAATTCGCGAAATTGTTCTGTCCCTAGCAATAGCGTATTTCCAGCAAAACACATCAGTTTACAATATAACCCCTTTACAAAAACATTCAACGATCACTTATTTGCCTGTTTGTGTTAGGATACAATTTTAATTACCCCCACCACTCTCTTTCGTAGACTTTTAATCTATCCTCAATGAGTGCGTCCTTGTATTGGGCTATGTAGTTCCACCTAATTCCTAATGAAGTAGGGATTTTTATTTCTGACCTGTAGTAAAAGTTATGATTTGTCCAGGAAGTAAGGGGGCTCACTGCTGGCCGGCGCGGCGTAACGGGAGATGTTCCGGCACTGCTGGGTAAAGTTATCTGTACTCGCTGGTTCCGGTGCGTGGACACCCTCTTAGCAGCGCCACGGTGGAGTTTGTGGAGAGGTGGGTCCTTCCACGCGACACGACAGCCGCCGTCCACCACTGAGGACTAACTTTCAACGGCGATGCTAGGTGTGGGAGATATCAGAATATATATCCTATCCAACCCCCACGAAGTTAAGAGAAAACCCTCACACTTCCCACTCTATAGTACTGAGAGGGATTGAGTTGAAGAGATTTTGGTCAGCACTTAACAACAAGGTGTTTAACGCAGGTGAGGGGTGATATGATGCGAGAACGGAGCAAAGCTAGAATGAAAGGGCGGGGGAAACTCCGGTGAGTGAGTGAGAGATTTTGGTCAGCGCTCACTCTAAATCTGAATTAGTGAATATTCACGGATTCACGCTGATGGATGGAGCAGTTTCAACAATTTGAATCAGTGAAAATAGTCACTGTTTAATCAGTGAATATTCACTGATTTCCTTAAGTGTGCCAACACCTCACAAGTAAATCAGTAAATATTCACTTTTTTATCAGTTATTTTCAAAGAATAGTTTTCATGTATTACTGGAAAATCTGTGGACATACACTATTTAACTTGGAATGTTGGCACTCTTTATCGGAATCAGTCAATTGTCACCGATTTCACAGTGGTTTTCCACTGATTCAATTTGTTGAAGCTGCTCAATTTATCG
The DNA here is from genome assembly GCA_003012365.1 of Medauroidea extradentata. NCBI lineage: Eukaryota > Metazoa > Arthropoda > Insecta > Phasmatodea > Phasmatidae > Medauroidea > Medauroidea extradentata. Next base: position 60,535 of record PNEQ01109683.1, read on the forward strand.
GCGTGAATCAGTGAATATTCACTAATTCAGATATAGAGTACTTAACATCTAGGCATTTAGCGCTGGTGAGGGGTGACATGATGTAGGTATGGAGCAGCGTCGGAATGAATGGGCGGGGGAAACGGGTGATCCCCGGAAAAACCGCCGACCAGCGGATTGTCCGGCACAATTCCCACATGCGAAAATCCGGGGATTGATTCCGCCGGGAATCGAACGCGGATCGCCTAAGTGGTAGGCGAGAGGTCTGACCTCTCGGCCACCGCGGCCCGGGGGAAACTGGAGATCCATGAGAAAACCCGCTGACCAGATGTATTGTTCGACGCGATTCCCACATGCTAGAATCGAACCTGGGTCACCTTAGGGGTCACGGTTGGCAGTAGCTAAAGCACTCGCCTTCCACCATAGTACTGAGGTTATGAAACACAACTGAGATAATACCAAACAATATCAATGACTAACCTTAGTATGTGTGTGTGAATGTAGAGATATCTTATCTATATAGCGCATTGCCACAAAATATTCCCCCATCCCCCACCCCGACAAAAAGTCCGGGATGCACCCCTACAAACTTCAAAACCATTTATGTCCACCTTATGCCCTTTTACAGGAAAGCGAAAGAAAGTTATATGCGTGGCTACTAACTGAATGAAACATGGCAGGTATTTTATTGTACGTCATTTTAAGTTTCATAAACCATGGTTACGGATATTGTAAATTACATTAAATTATTTATTTTAGAAAAAAAAATGGCCATGTGCATTTTTTACTGTAAAAGTGATATACTTGTCAAAGGCGGGATTTTGTAATTGTAGATAACTTTTCGCCTCATTTTAAAATTAGATGTGTTTAATTTTGTTAAATCTGACTACATATTTGTGTGTACCTCTCCAAACATTATACTTAACATTTAACTATTTTTTTTTTTTATTTTTGTGAACATTTCTGGTGTTGAAATTTCGCTCCTCCATAGTTACCGCCCGGCCAAGGTGCGCGAATGTTATCTTTCACAACAGGGTCGCACCTACTACTCCTCTTTGTCTTCTTCTGTAGCCGCCGTCATATTATGCCCTTCTACAGACTGTTCACCGTAGAATGAGCACTTGAAGCCCCCGCTAACTTTTTTGTTTCTTAGTACCACTTGTTACTATACACATTGGATAGGTGAGACGGATTTACGTCACTTTAAGGGCCCTATACAGCTGGTGCATGAACTGTATTGCAGCGTGTTAGGAGAACTGTGTTTAACAAATACTACTAAATGTACGCTCGTTATCTATGATAAGAAAATACTTTGGCAACTATACTTATCTATTTTTTGTTTTTTAGATGGCATGCTTGGAAACATAATTTCGGGCACCTCAAAATGGCCAAAAATGACTTTTTCAGACTGCTGGCACGTAAAATATTCCAAACCGGAAGGGTAAAACGAAATTAAAGAAGCATGCGCTGGACTTAACAATGCAATTTCCATACATAAATAATACGTTCAACGCTTAAAGTCTCACAGTAAAAAGCCAACGACCGAAACACTGCACGCTGTTTCTACTCCCCGCACATAAAGGCGACTCGGCAGTTGACACACGAGTTAATCTAGCTCTTATCGCCTGCCTGTTTCTGTACCTCAAAGGCAGCATCTAGCGCGTGCTGTTTAAGGTTATTAAGGTGGCCGCTTACCCCACATTCAAATTCGTGGCTGTATGTTCGTGAACAGGTTTTTTCTACGAAAATATTCCACGTATGTTCATTGTGCCAACGCACGAAAAGAAAACAAGCTTCAGACAAGGTTATTAGAAACACTGTTTCTAAGCCCTCCAACATAGCTAAAGCCGGCCTTTTCAGACTACCGTACTTCAAAATGTACTAACAGGATGTATGTGAAATTCATATTGCGACCTGCACTGAACTTAGTTGCAGACTTTCCATCAATAAAATTATATGGTCACCACTTAAGGCCTTGCTCTCTAGTTTAGCAGTGGTTTCGAAAATATTTTTTGTAACGCAAATTAATTACCATATCAAAACTTCCTTTGACAGTTTTAACACTTATATACCAACGTTTGTATATGCATTTTTATGTTGCAATACACCAAACTGATTTTTAGATTTTTGCCCCCGAAATAGTGCATATTTTGTTGTGAAAATAAGCCAAAATGAAGCAAAATAATTTTTTTGCTCGCAAACGGTACATTATTTTTAAAAATGCTCTGGCAAAATTGTGTATCGTATGGCTGTACACCATCTCAAATTTTTTCAAAGCATTTGGTTAAAAAATATTGAGTTATTTGCAATTGTTTGAAATAAACGAGAGGTCATGGCCTTAATGTCCCATACTAAAAACCGTTCGGCGGGAACTTTGCACGCTGCTTCAGCGCTAGGCTCTTTGAGGCGATGCGGAATTTGATGCGCGCTTCAAGGTCGACCTTACTGCTCCATCGTTTTTGAGACTCTTACGCGCGGGTAGGCGGCGCCCTTAAGGGTGTTAAAGTGCGAAAAAATCATAATTTTATATTTTTATGAAATGTTAGTTTTGTAGACGATGTTTGTGAGTACATTGTACTCTTACGAACCAATTTTAGCTCTTATAGTTTTCTCATAACGGGGTGTCAAAGTAAAAATTTGCTTGTTACGCTGCCATGCAAATAGTGAAAACCAACTGACCTACATAAACCAAATAATTCACTGTGAACTTACATCCCATGAGCTATGCAATGAAACATTAACAAAACCCACAACGCAATATGTTGGATTAAAAAAAAAATCGCAAAAAAAAAAAACAGAAAAAAAAGTTGCAAATTCGGCAATTGCTTTAAAATGCAAAAACAGTTCGCGGAATTTTTTTTTCGAATATTTTATTACGTTGCCCGTAGCATGTTATTCCATTGTGAATTATTTCACGAACGTAAGTCAACTAGTTTTCACTATTTGCATGGCAGAAGAACATGAAAATTTTGACTTCGACGCACCGTTATGTGAAAACTACGCCAACTAAAATGGTTTCGTAAGAGGATACTGCACTCACAAGTATCGTCTACAAAACTAACATGATTTTATACAAATATAAAAATATGACTTTATCGCACTTGAACACCCTTAACAACGAGGTCATGACGTCCCTTCATCTCACTTCATCCTCATTGGCTAACACAATATCCATGCCCGAGCCGGGATTCGAACTAAAGACATCGCACCATAGACCGTCGCGTAATCAACTACGCTACGGAGGCCTGCTTATAAACACAGGAGTGATGTATTAAGTACAATACGTAAATGTCATGTTACTCGAAAGTTAACGGTTGAAGGCACAGCAAAGTGGGTTTTTATTATTATTCTATGTCTTAGATTTTTTTAAAGACTGGAATAGTGTTTTTGTACTAGTTCTACCAATTTTAATTATTTGTCGTTGGCATATATCGTTGGCTAGTTATGTAAAAAATTGTGTGTGTGTGGGGGGGGGGGGTATCGAAACAGTAACAACCTGATGCTCTCCCGGCTGAAAGGATCGAGTGGAACACGAGTTTGTAAAGTTGTTCGGTAGCAATAAAGTACATTACTCTGTATTTATACCAAATTATGTTTGACTTGTAGACATTCCCGTGTCAAAGTCAAAATTTTCCTTTTTTTTTTTTTTTTTGGAACATGAAGATATAATTTATAGCGAATATTTATGTTACAGGATACGTAATGCCAGTTCTTCAGGGTGAAGGTTGGGCTGGCTGCTCGACTAGCGAGCCCTGCCTGGTCCCACTTGAAGAATGGATTACGTGAAGTGTGCAGCAACGACGGAATAAGAAAGGTAAGGAAAACGGGACTTCCCCGAGACAACCCTCCGGCCAACGGCAACGTCCACCACGTTTCCCGCATGCCAAAAATCCAGGACCGAACCCACCGGGTTTCGAACCCGGATCGTCTAGGTAAGAAGCGCGTGGTCTGACCACTCAATCTCATTAAGGAACTTACAGTATATTATTTTTACCGGCGTGATTTATGTTATTTCGTGGATTGTATTAGTTTTCATAATGGGTAAGTATGAAACTTAACGTGTCGTTGGGAAATAGTTATTGTACGAAAATATATTTATCGGGCGAAAACTTCATGTCACAAGGATAATGTGTATAATATGACGACTAATTGGCGAAAAGAGTACGGTAGCGGGAGTTTACGCGAAGAGAGATAAGAGAGGGAGAGATAGTGTGAGTGATAGAGTGCAAGAGAGATGACGGTGCATTAGGACTGACGATAAGGCTAGACTGAAGTTATGGATAATTGGTTTTGACGAGAAAGATAGGAAATTATACAGCTCTACAAAATGTGTAAATAGTCATTTGTGATAAAGAATATTATTAACCAACTCATTATTCACTACAATAATGTTGTCGACTGCAAATATTTAAGTGATACGACCGTGGGATCAAAGAGATGACTTGTCATACGTTGTGTTGTCTACAAAACTGAACTAAATACGTGTTATTTGATAATGTCATCCAACTGTATCGAGCTTGGCCAAGTCCAGAGACAATTCTTATGAGCATACACAGAGACTACTTTAGCCGAGAGGTTTACCAATACGATATGCTATGGTTGCATATTTTATACGTGATCCAAAATTTATGTAATTCTGATTTAAGTCATTCAACACGAAACCTGTGTTGTATGTTTCCTTATAGTCATTTAAGTGGTATAGAAAGGCGTCGTCGATAAAATCTTAACTATTCATTATAATTCGATGAGACTTTTTTACTGAGTAGATATGTTACTAGCGGACGTCTGTTTTTCAGCACTAGACGGTATTATAATTTGCTTTCTAGTAAAAAATTAAAAAATGTTTTAAGAAAAATATGGCCTTGAAATCACAAAATCCATAAAAATGGTAAACTTTAATTTTGATAGTTTTTATTGAGATAATATTCTGACTTCTATAATAACAAAATTGAAATAAATATACTCGCGTTTTGATTTGAAAATAATTTTACATCTATAATGCTCTGCGCGAGAGGTTTTGGGATAAAACAATTATTTTCAAATCAAAACGCGGGTATTTTTGAAATTCGGTTATTACATAGGCCGGGATATTACCACATTAGAAATTAGAAGCATTAAAGTTTTTTATTTTTATGTATTTTGTGACTTCAAGCCCTTATTTTTCTAAAAGCCGTTTTTAATTTTTTATTCAAAAGCAAAGCATACTACCGCTTAGTGCTGCATAAACAGACGTCCACAAATAAAATATCTTCTCAGAAAAAAATCCCATAGAATTATGATGAGAAGTTCAGATTTTATCAACGATTGAATATTCAAGTCGTTTGTTCGACGTCTTGCCTTTCCATACCCCTTAAGGGTTGTCCACTGTCATCCTTGTCGAATTCCATATTAATATCTCTGTAAGTGTTTCTTTTCGTTTATGTCTGTTTTGTTACAGTTTGACTAAATTTCCAGTTATGAATTTCTTAATAAAAATTATCCTGTTAATTATTTCCCATTGAGTACATCGGTACTTATTTATACGTTCAACTGTTCTGTTATATTTTTGTCTTTCATGGTCATCGTTATACAGGTTTCATCAACAAAAGAATAAGCGGTTGTGTATGTCAAATAAACCCATACATGTTAAGGTAACTACGTTTTCAGATGAAATCTTTTGTTGGCCAGTATTACTAGATTCTGTCATGAAGACTACTAGTCTAAACGTCGTGTCGACGAGTTGTGGTTATAATAGAAGGCACTGCAGCAGGCTGAATGTGCATAAGTTTATCTTCGAGCAAGAATACATTGTAACTGGGCCAACATATCAGTGCGGTGACGTCACCGTGCAAAGATTAATCCAAACATTTTACGCGCATATTTGGTAGTAGATGACTCATGAGCCCAGGACCGGGAGGTCTTTGTTTGCCTTCCATGTTATCGCATGACTAAACTGAGTGCTGTGTGGCGAGCCATTGTTTACACAGGCAGGACATGCAGGGACTGTGCGTAGTCATGTCGGTGCAGGGATGCTATGTCATCTTGCCTTCCGCAACTGTTGTTTGTTCAAACATACTCTTGAAAACACTGTAGTTAATTGCAACATATATGATTGGGTGATAAACGTCTGCCACAACGTAGCTCTCTACAGACCAATAACATGCATCAAATATTACAATAACGGGATTCTTATTGGCTCAGTCAAATAGGGTAACAGCTCCAAGTACAAGCGAAAGCCAGTAATCATTTGTTAAGCTGAACGTACGTTGAAACCCAGCAAACAGTCAAGTTTTCCCGCGATAAACCATCATCTTTACTTATTAGCTAACAAACATAAAATGCAGTCGCTCAACCTGACGAGTGCAGATAATCCACTACGTTGTTCGTGATACTTTAGAGTTCAAAATTGAATTATTACGGGAGTAGCAACCCTTACAATACGTAGAATCATGCATGCATATGTGTGTGTGTTTTTATGTGCTTGGTTATATTTGTACAAATCTAGTGTTTGCATTCTGTTTAGTACGCTTTCATTTAATTATCATGTGTACACATTATTGTTGGAGCAATTAAAATAGTCTCATTGTACCGGCCACAAAACCTTTTAATACAACATAACACTGGTTGACACAGCACATTTTTCTCAATGCTTTATGTGAGTTTAATAGCATGTAATGACACTTATCTTCGAAAGAGTGCGTGCGATTCTAAGCCAACTTCTGAAACCCTAAAACATCTTAAACCTTCTGACGTAATTTAATGATTACGTTCGTTAAGATATGGCTAAGAAAAAATTGTGACCTAACAAATATTATAATTTTTAGAAACACTCTTCAAAATACAAAACATATATTTCACCAAGGTCATGTGAACTTCTCGTCCCCCGTCCGATGTCATGGATATCGTTAAAATTGCACCAGTATGGCTAATTTGCACCACCCAAATGATTTCTTTCAATGGGGTGAAATATTTTTAACTATTAATTTTGAATAACAAATTAAAATTTAAATATCTTTCAATAATCTAGTATTCATTCACCACATACACTATAAACACGAGTGCAACATAAGGGGGAGGCAAGGGTATATTGCCCACCTCCGCATTTTTTCTGAGTAATTGGAGCAGGAGCAAACCTTTAGGGTTTTCAAATGCAATAAAATCATAATTTTAATTATAATTTTGTGAAATATTGTTAGTTTTATAGACGATACTTGTGAGTACATTTTACTCTTGCGAAACAATTTTAGCTCTCGTAGTTTTCTAATAACGAGGCCGACCTACGTAACCAAAATAATTCATTGTGAACTTGCATCCCATGAGCTACGCAATAAAACATTTAAAAAAACCCACAACGTAATATTTTGAATAAAAAAATCGCAAAAATACAGAAAAAAGTTGCAAATCCAGCAATTTGTTTTAAAATACGAAAACAGTTAGCAGGAATTTTTCAAAAAATGTTTTCAGTAGCCCACAGTGAATTATTTTACGCACTTTAGTCAATTGGTTTTCACTATTTGCATGGCAGCAGAACATGCAAATTTTGACTTTGACGCACCGTTATGAGAAAACTACGCCAGCTAAAACTGTTCCGTAAGAGGAAACTACACTCACAAGTATCTTCTACAAAGCTATTTCATATAAATATAAAATTATGACTTTATCGTACCTGAACACTCTTAAATGATCTACCTAACTAAATGCAATAAATTTATATGTTCTTTATGTTTGTAATATAATATACGATTTAAAGTTATTTTATGGAAGCCAAACAATATTATCCAAGATGGTGACCATTGTACCAACTTAAAGATGTAAATTAAAACAAACGTTTGCGTCCCCCCCCCCTTCTATCATCAAATCACACACACTCCCGGGTCAGTATGGATTTTGAATTGTTGTGCCTCTGACTACAAATATTTTTTTTTGTCGGCATACTGTTAGCCATGATGATTAAAAGTATACCCAGTTAACGGAATTTACTATATGTATTTACTAAAAGATTTGGAGATGGATGAAATTATTCTCGGCGAAGTTCAGCAAACACTATAAAACGAAATATAGGCCTATGTATTTAGTTGGTGCAATTAGAAAGTTTAAGTTTAGAAGTAGCTTAACTCGACTTACCATCGGGAGGTTACGAATTCGACCTTGACTGATTTTGTTGATTGGAAGTAATTTTTCTCGAGTGGTATATTTCCCGCTTTCCAAAAATAATGGAAGTGTTATCAGCAGTTATTAATTATGTTTATTGAAGCCCTGGTTGCTTTTTTTTCCCTTTTCTGCTAATTTGTATTTATTATTTATTATACATAGCGTAAGTAAACAGACTGTATAGAATACACTGTACCCAGAAGTTGAATATCAGGTCACAATTAAATTGTTTTTTTTTTTTCGATTATTTTTATAAACACGGTTTTTAAAAGTACTTAGTTTATTGTGGTCAGCCTACAGGAATAAAAATGTATAGATTTCACTGTGACTTAACGTTTAAAATGAGGCCAAAATAAAATTAGAATTTTTTTCCGATTTTTTTATATTACTAGACTGTCTCCAAAAGTGCTCGGTTTATTGTGACCAGCATATAGTAACAAATATCACATTCACAAACTCGCAGCGCGTCTCGTCGCGTCACAAACATCTCCCTTTCAGCACCATTTCCAACCGTCATTACGGGCCCCACCGCCGCCTCTTGTTCCCTCGTGCGGTGAATCGCGCGTCGGATTTGTGAGCGTCGCGTCGGAGGCCGCTGAATATTCATTCGGCCGGAGTGCGGCAGATTTAGGCTGGAGCGGGATCGAGAGGGTTGACTGGGGGTGGGGACACTCGGGAACACTCGCGAGGCATCGATCTGCAGGTCGCGATATATCGCATCGTACCCTGGCGGCCGCGGCGGAGTAAACACGTGCGGCCGGCCAGCGGGCAAATATTGACACTAGCCTCGCATCCCCTGACCCGAGCTGCGATCCGATAACGTCATGTAAGCCTCTACAACCCCCCCTTCCTCCTCTCCAAGCCTTTCCCGTCAGCTGTCAGACACGCGACTAAGCAGCTCGCCGACAATCGTGGCACGTCGCTACGGCAGGTTTGCTACTCAAGTGAAACATTCGTCACCATCTTGCATGAATTATATATTTTTTTGCTACAAATTTTCATTAGCTTATGCAGCTAGGGCGTGGACGTTGTAGTAGCGTATCACAACTAGTTCGGAAAAAGTGAGCACTAGAAATTTTTACCTTTGAAAAATATCACTAGTCGTTACTGCATATAATTCAACATTACTGCTTGTATTTTTTGCAGCGAAATTACGCAATATATTTCCGTGTATTTGCCTATGTAAATTCAACAGTACTGAATAAAATCACCGAAATTGACATAATCGTATTCTATATAATATATAAACTTTTTTTTTGTCAAACTGTATCGATTCATACTGACCGCACAATTTATCTTACAAGCGCAAGCATATAGTGAAGTGTTCAGAGAGGTTAGACATTTCCAAACGTTAGCCTTTACGCGCGGAAGTATACAAATTGACTGATAATAGAACTTGAACAGGGCTCTTTTGAGTGCTCACTTGACTCTGAACCGCCTATATATATTTTTTCCCACGTGAAACCGCTTAATTTGGGGTCGCGGTAGGAGGCTGGTATAGATATCCCACCAAGGCGATGCGGGTTCGATTCCCGGCGAGGGGTGGATCCCCGGATTTCCGCATTTGGAAACCGCGCCGAACGACGCCTCTGGTCGGCGGACTTTTCTCGGGAGTCTCACGTTTCCACCACCTGTTCATTCCGGCGTTGTTGCGCACTCGCATCATGTCACCCCTCACCCGCGCTAATGATCTTTATGTTAAGTTCTGACCAAAATATCGTTAGTTATTGACCGCCTAACTTATTCATATTACAAACGAAACAAACAAATTCTGCAGACTAAGCTTCTATAATTTTGAAAATTCAGCATGCTTATAAGAAACCTGATTTTGTGCCCCTCAAAATGACTCAATAAAACAGCTGTCCCAGACCGCTATATATACGAAAATTCCAACCGCATTTGTAAAACAGAAACACAGAATCATTCTATTCACTTCCTGCCTATCATACCGCCTACAAATAAAAGTATAGGGTCAACCCATAGAAAAAACACTTTTCGTCAGAGATGATGAATTGGATATTACACGACATCTGTTGCCGTACCTGGTCTTGTAAAACTATTTTTAAGAGTGAAGTGAAGAGATATTGGTCAGCACTCGTCATGTAGGTCTTTAGCGTTGGTGAGGGGTGAAATGATGGGAGTTTGGAGCAGCGCAGGAATGTATAGGCGGGGGAAACGGGAGATCCCCGAGAAAACTCGCCGACCAGCTGCATCGTCCGGCACGGTTCCGGGAGCAGACATCGCTGAGAATCGAACCCGGATAGCCTTGGAGGGAGACGAGTGCTCTAGCTACTGTTCTTAAGAGGTCTTGTACGAGCCGGTAAACATGCCACCATATAAGCCGGTATCAAACACTCTTATTACATGATAGAAGCTGGCATGTCAGACACAGTAGGTGCGCGAGCGTGTGATAGCAAATGTCGACTTACTTACACACCTACACACTAGTTAATGTAATTTTCTTTACAGATACACACAACACTTGAACTTTCCACAATTATTTGTTACAAAGGTAACTAGGGGAGGATGAAAGTGAGAGTGGGAGGAAGCAAGGGAGAAGAAGTGGGAGGAGGAAAGGGAGAGGGAGGATGGGAGGGTGAAATGAAAGGGAAGGGAAAGGTATACAATGGAAAGATAAGAAAGAATGAGTGAGGGGCAGAGGAGAGAAAGTGGGAGAAGTGGTGGAGAGAAGTGAGAGGAGGTAAAATAAAGGAAAGAGAGAAGGAGAGGGAGAGAGAAGTGAGAGGAGGGAAAAGGAAGGAAAGAGAGGAGGAGCAGGAGGAAGAGGAGTAGTAAGATGAGGAGAGGGTGGACGAGGAGGATGTAAAGAGAATAACGAGAATGACGACGTATTGATGATGAAAGTTAGGAACAGAAAGATGAGAAAGATGAGATTATGAGGCTGACGAGAATAATGAGTATGAGGATGAGGGAGATAATGATGAAGATAATGAGGATGATGATGAGGAGGAGGAGAAGTTAGGTAATGATGATGAGGATGACTAAATCGACATATATATTGTCTCTTACAGGCGACTGCCTGTATAAAGGGAGCCAGTTTGAAGCTTTTTCTTTTTCAGTGTGTTTGTAATTTTCTGCTTCTTTTTAATTGAAACATAGCACCCAAAAAAATAGTTTGGATTTCTAATTGGCTGTAACGAGTCAGTATTTTTTTATTTTCTTATGTGATTTTATTTAATTTTGACCAGACCTCAGATTATTATCTAGGTGTAACAAGAACTAGTGTTTTGCTTATTGTATGATAATATGTAAACGTTAATTTTTGCCAGACCAGATTATTTGCATTTTAGATTACGACTATTTGCTCTATGACCATCCTGATATCCATTCTCATAGCACAAACCGCGAAGTTTTGAACTGTTTTGCCGAGTGCTGATTAGCTGGTGGATTAACGCTTCTGAAAGCAATGATTTGTTTTTGTCGTCTTCGGACATTTTGTTATGATTATTACAAGGGACGATGGGGAGAGCGGCAGCAAATAGGTCGTTGCTGGCTCTAGGTTTTGCTTTAATTAATTGAAGCCGAGTCGAATTGTTAGATTAGGTCGCCTCTGTGGTGAAGACGGAGTCAAGAAAATGGCAAGAGGGCCTGGACTGGGACTACCGCGAAGTTATATTAATTAGTCTTCCACGATTAGATATCGTGTGCTAATAAACTATAACCGTATGGGTCCGAGGGCCTAAGGGAAGACATTAGAAGAGGAGCAACTCTACGAGGTGTGTCCGAGGCCTGTCTTCAGTACAACCACCGTGGGATTTCAGCAGACGTCAAACGGGTAGTTTGCTATTCAGAGGAAAGTGAAACCATTATATATATTTGTGTGTGTGTGGCGTCATATGGTTTGCAGGACAGACTCTTAACTCCTCCATGTTACTAAATGGTCCTGGATTTAGTTTATGAATTTATAACCTACGTCAAATCTGATTTAAATAGACTCATTCAGTTTGCTCTACCGACTGCAATTATTTAACGTGTTTATTTTAATCTATCTACCAAGGTTAAATACTCTAAATGATAATCATTCACGTATTAATATCTGGCTGGCAGTTAATGGCAAGTAATTATCAATATTATTTAAATTTGACTTTTTTTAAACCTCTGAAGATTTGTTGTTTTACAAAAATATTTCCATTTCTTTTTCTTGTTCTGAGGTCTGAAATTCAATTGATTTTTCCCACTAAACCGTATAGAAAGTTATCATTCGATTCATGCAAACGTATAAACGCTACATCTTTTATTAGTCACGTAGCTAGAAGTGTGTTGTGAATTACGTTTCAGGATGGAGGGCTTGCTGTTGAATGTTGGTAAGTCAGGTAACACTACGTAACGTCACATGCATTCTGTAATATGCCTATGGTAGTATGCGTATACATGATAATTGTCCGTATAATAAACACTAGTAAGTTCTGTAGTAGGGTAGCTAGATTTACTACAATAAGAATTGCTACGTTACATGGCTAATGGTGCGTGCACATTTTATAATTTTCTTAAAAGTAAAACAGGGCAATTTTATATAATTACTGGCAGTAGATCAGTCTCTATTTACAAGAGTTCTCTGACTGCTTGACTGACACATCAAGCCACAGTCCAAACAGCTGTACCTTGCGACTTAAAAGGTTCACTGTGGGGTTCCTCTTAGGGCCGAGAGAGCACTATAAGAAGGGATTTTTTGAAATTTGAACCCTAAGGTTGTGAAAATTGTTTTAAATTAACCGTCGGTATATCACTTACCAAATGGGCTATCTTTGTGGTTTTTACTTTAATGTGTCTCATCGATAATAAAAGTCTAAAATGTGATTTGAGAGTTTTTGAAGCTTGGCCCCTAAATAAGTGAGAAGACGTGAAATATGTTTTTAAAAAAATCCTTGATATCTGTCGAAACCGTCGAGATATTGAGCTCCTTTCGATTCAGGAGGATGATTACGTAAGTACTCGTAAATAAAGTTATTGATTTTTCTAAATTGGACCTGTTAGGACTGTGAATGTGTGAAATGTGATTTTAGATAATTAGTAGGTTTAGCCAAGATCAAAAAGGTTTCAAATTTGTTTTCGGTAAGCACACGATATTCTAACCAGTTGAGCTAAGGGTTTCAAAATTGTTGCCGATAGTTACATTATATTTATCTAACCAGTTTTTCTACCGGATAAAATAACGGGGAAAACTTAATTTGTAAAACATTCACGACAGATTATTTGAAAAGCAAGTATGGGCATCGTGAAATAATTTATATAGAGTTACAACCTGTATACATTAGTTAATTACTTTAATTCAAAGAATACTGGGCCGGCCTCCGTAACGTAGTTGGCAAGGCGCCAGTGCGAGAGATCCTGGGTTTTAATCCTGGCACGGGCGTGGATGTTGTGTTTTCACTTCACCCCTCTTACCCTCATCGGCTCTTAAGACATAGTTATTAAAGGGCCGTAAATCCTTCTCACCTACTCAACTACTCATTATGAATTTTCAAATACTTAATCTGAAATTGTTAAAAATCGCGGTGCCATGACAAAAATGTTACGTCCTTTCAACAAAATAAAAAAATCCAATATCGAGACTGCAATGTTTTAATTAAAGTGGGGCGTGATCGATCTGTGAAGGGGAGGGAGCGGGATTGGCTGGGCCTGTCGGGTCGCTGCTAATGTCGCCCTTATAGCATAGTGAAATCTTCTGGCGTGGTTCCAGCTGTGTAGCAAAGCCGCGCAGAAGCAGCCTGCCATCATCTGGCGCGCAATCACGTAGGTAGGTTTTGTCCTGGTTTCTAATGATTTTTCCGTTTTCTCAAAATAGTTAGAGCGACCTTCCCAACCCGATCTTGAAATGTGTTGCAGCCAGTAGTGGTTATTCTATTTCCGACGACACTGCTTAACACACATTACCTTTTTAACGCACACTTCAAACTATGTCGTTATAAGTTAAAAAAATTCGGCACGCTTCTTAGAAACAATGTTTTTCAGGCTTCTCAAAATGGCTCAAAATATCTTCTGCATACTCTAGGATATGAAAAATACGACAATGTAAACATGCACTGGGCTTTAAACCATACTTCACTTACTTAAAATGGCGTGCTCACCGCCTTAAATCCCATAGAAAAAAGAATACTATACATAGTTCTGCATGCCATTTGGGTGTCTTGTAATTGCGTGGCTTGCGTGTAGAGGTGATAATGCATTTACATATGCCTGTTGGCGGCACCCTTAGTGTTCCATCGAATTTATGCCTTACACACACAAATGCAGCCTTCTTAGGGACTGCCCTTGTAAACAATTTATTTTCAGCATATGTTGTTTGGTTAGTGATAAATAGTCAAGCTGTTAGTAACAGTGCAATGGGAGTGCATGACTGGATTTAGTTGCTTGGACATAATCCATTGCGAAATGAATGACTGTCAAAGAAAACTAAACAAATTATAGAAAAAACATAAATAAGCAGAGTATGATTTAGTCAACAGGTTACATACACAACATGAAATTCCAAAATGGAATCGGGTCAAATAAAACAAGGAACAAACAGATAGTACTACTGTGTTTTGTTTCGTCTCATCCAACGAGCTACGTAGTAAACATAGAGGGGCGGAAACAGCAATCTCCAAGGCTCTGAGGTGAAGCCCAATTGAACGTGGTATTTTGACTATAGATAAAATGGCGGACTCTTATTTCCGGTCGAGAGACGAGAGCGATTATGCTAACTTAAACTTTATTACAGTATAATATATTACAATAATTATTGGCATTTTTTCCTGTGTTTAGCGAGAATATAGTGGAGCTATAAAGTAACGGATTTTATGCGAACATAATGACGGATTTTTAACATAATGTTGGCCGCACTGCTGTTCGCCATGTTTTCTGGGGTCAAAACAGCCGTTCAATTTTGCTTCACTTTGGAACGTTTCCGCCCCTCTATGCTAACTATATAGCTCGTTGGTCTCATCGTTGTAGCGTTAGTTTTTTTTCTGTTTGTGTCTGATATCTGTTGTGTTTTGTTTCGACTCTTCGTTGTGTCGTTTTGTTACTTTTCTGTTCGTGTCTGATATCTACTGTGTTTTTGTTTCGTCTTATCGTTATGTCACATGTTACGTGGTTTTTATATTTTTTATATTTTTATTTTTATTAGTTTCATTAGTTTCATTTATTATCTGTTTGTTCCTTGTTTTATTTGACCCGATTCCATTTTGGAATATCATGTTGTGTATGTATCCTGTTGACTAAAGCATACTCTGCTTATTTATGGTTTTCTATTATTTGTTTAGTTTTCTTTGACAGTCATTCAATTTTGCAATGGAGTACGTCCAAGCAAATAAATCCAGTCTGTTAGTAACATTTACAATATCGAATAATAAAACGCGTTGTTCGGAAAATCACTCCAAGTATTTCGGGAGGTTATTAATTCTTTGTGAATGGGAGACGGTGCCAGTTATGCATTGCAGCTTAACCTAGCTCAAATCATAAGATACCCGCCCTTGTAATTCGAGATTAATATTCGTATTTTCGATAGAAACCATAAAATAACGATTTTTCGGACATTTCTCAGTGTTACCCAGTTCTGAAAGCTAAACATGCAAAAATACCATATCAGACGACGGCGAAGTATTTATTCGCTAGAGGATGGAAGCCCCTATTTTGTCACCATTTTCAACTAGGTTTCTTGCACCTCCAGAAATAAATCGGCATTTTCCAAACGAGTTTTTTTTACTGAATGGCACAACATTTTTGTTTCGAAAAAAAAAACTTATGTAATGTAAATACGATTAGTAAAAAAATACAGTTTTTACTTCATTTTTTCCGAGTAGTTTGTGATAATGGCTTTACTTTATAAAGAAAGGAATTTTATTGTTACTATACATAGCTGCTTTTATTTAATTATTTTTTCCTCTTGTAGTTACTTTTATTTATAGCGCACGTTGTCTGAGAATGGTTGCTATAACTTGCTACTAGATTGTCAACAGAGCGCGTTTGTTTACATCAAGTACGTGCTTATAAGTGTTTACAGTGGCAGTTTTATCAGCGCCCATGTTTTGAGTTTATTTTATCGCAGCGCGTTGGCTGGCCGGAAGTGTTGTAATGCTTGTAGCGTGCTCTTCCGCTTATCCTATATTAGTTATCTACAATAATACAGCTGATAGTTGATACGTCTGACTTCTGTTTGGATGTTATTGTTTGAATTATGTCACGCCCACCGGTTAGTGGTTGTTGGTCACTATGTCTGTATTTATGCCAAAACATTCGTTAATGTTAGTGCTAGGAAAAATTCGCGATTTCAATTACTTGCATGCTTGAATCCAATGTCCTATGCATGCTCAAGCCCCGTCTATTAGTTCATTGTCTGCTGTCTGAGTGAGTAGCAGGTAATGTACAAATGGTAGGGCTTCGGTATACACAGGATAATGGATTCTAGCATGTTGGTCGTTGAACTAGCGATATATTCCTAGCCCTGGTTATTGTAAATCAAATAAATACTATCTCTGTTGATATTCACAATAGCATGTCATACGCGAGAATGTATATGTCAATAATGGCTTAACAAGCAAGAAACAAAATATTGATTATGTAAGGCATGCAGGCAAGCTTTACTTACTTGTAACAAAATGTTGCAAGTATATTGAATTTTGACAGCAGTATCTTAAAAGCTTCTTCTTATTCTGACTTATCAGATACCCAATAAACTTGGTGATGTTAGGGTAAGTTAGAAAGAGCTAACAGTCTGTTGTAATACGGATCTTCTGAAATATATTACCTTCTTAGATATTAATGGGCAGTTAGAGAAATGAAATTTTCTGCGAAAAGATTTTGCAACAGCTTGTTTCAGTACTTTACGTGCGTATCTGCAGCTCTACGTCATGTTGGTAGTGTGAATTTGTGCAGAAGCGTCTCGCATCTGAAATGCGCCAACCAGGACAAGGTTACCACGATACAACACACTGAGTTTTGCTGGTAGAACTCCAGTGAGTATGGACTGAAAAATTTCGCGAATTCAATGACCTGCAGGATAGAATCCATTGTCCTATGCATACTCAAGCCCCGTCTATTCGTTCATTGTCTGCTGTTCCACTGAGTAGCAGCTAGTGGCTAAATGGCCGGGGCTTGAGTATGCGTTGGGTAGTTGATTATAACATGCAGGTCATTGAATTCGTGAAATTTTCCTGTCTCTCTACCGATGAGTAGAGCCCCGGAAATTTCGCGGATTCAACTGAGGATAGGTTGGATTTCTAAGTCATGTACATCTTGGAAACTATTTCTATCGGGTCATTGTTTAATAAACGTGACCTTGCGGACTCTGAACCAATGGCGGACATGCGTAAAAACGCTCACGGACTCCTGCGCTACATCGTCAAATGTTCAAATGCTCACTCACTGGAGCAGCAGCCAATGAAAAAATATAGCTGAGGACAGTGCACACAGGACTGTGGAGTCTAGCCTGCTGGGCGTTGAACCCGCGAAATATCCGGGCCTCTACCGATGAGCTGAAAATTGAAAACACCATTCACTGACAATAAGCAGAACTGCAGGTGTGCGTGTAAGGCATTGAAATATGCTGTTCTAAAAATGTATTAACAAAAACCCGTGGATTCTAGTTACCAACCTGACTGGTGGGCATTTACCACTGGTTGCTCATAATGTCACATATAATCCGGTACGTGGGTTACTGGTTTTAAGAAATAACTTAGCTCAGCACACACCAACATATTTTACGGTTGCAAACTTTACAGTCGCCAAATTATCCGTGGTCGTACGGGTTAAAAAGGGAGGGGTTGCTGTGAAACATAAGAGAAAGATAAAACTTAGCTGTAAGAAAGTTAAAATATAGTAAAACATAAAAAAGATCACTGTCGGAAAGCTGAATTTCCTTTCGCTACATTTTGAGCTAATTTGACTTGTTGCTTGTCATCACGGAAAAATTTCGTTCGATTATTGTTCGTTCAGATGTATGTATTATGAATTGTTTTCTTGAATGTTTGAAGATACATCTGTCGGAATTAAACGAAATAGCTACTTGACAGAATTGCGCTTCTTAGCATATGTTTTAACACTAGCGCCTTTTCGAACCTGTATATAGGTAGTTCGCGATAAAGCTATCCCTCTTAAGAACCATCGTGCTGTCTAGAAAAATAATTTAAAAAGTATAAATTTTTGAGCCCTTAGAAGAGAACTTTTGCGTACGGTGCAAACCTACACACTTCGATTATTAGTGAGGGTGGTGTGTTCATATTTAAAAGTAGCAATAAACTTTAAATAACCCGGACGGGTAAAAAACAATTAAGGTTTCAAAAGTGCTCATTTGATCCCGAACCGCCTGTATTCATATCGTAACAAAAATACAGAAGCCGTACAGTACAGTGGAACTCGTACCCATGACCTCTTTTCATAGTACGCTGGCTATTAACAATTTTAGTTTTATCTAAGGAATAATTTTTGTGGTGGAATAGTTCACCTAGATAACATTCGAGATGTCAAACGAGTTGTTTAGTAAGTTACATACTGTCTGCATTCCAGCTCTGAGTTCCTGGCTTGCATGCATTTATACTCGTAAAATTCATGTACGCTACAGTAACACAGTATCAAACACGTCTTAACTTACGACATTACTACCACTAGCATGTGTGTCGCATGCTATCGGGCCTCGTTGTGTTATTTATATATTTACGGGCGAAAAACACTTACCCGCCAGGGACTCAGAGCTGGCGCGCGGATTTTACGCCGTTGCACAGCACTGTGTTGCCTCAGAAAACCAATAACGAGACAAGAAAACTGTAAAAACCATGAGAAATCCCGTTAGAAATTATTTGATATCACTAGAGCCTCCAATTTGTCGCGAAATATTTTTGTACTATTCTGTTACAATGCCATAAGTAGGGCCACGATTTTGTCGCGAAAAGATTTCTGCCCCACTTTGTTTCAGTGACTCACATACACATCGGCAGTTCTGTTTCAAGGTTATTGGCAGCGTGTCTTTGTTCAGACACGTTTCTCATTTGACTGCACCAATCAGAATAAGATTATTGTGAGTCTGTACGTCTATAATTTGCCAAGGCAAGTGAGAGTAATATCATCCAATCACAGACGATGTAGCAGAGCTGCAGGTGTGCACATGACGCATCGAAACCAAATGTTGCAGAAATCTTTTCACCATAAAATCGTGGCTCTAGCCAAAGTGTTGGCCATAATGTTGGCAGCGTGTCATTGTTCAACACGTCTCTCACTTACTACGCCAATCAGAATAAGGTTATCGTGACATCATACGTCTGTGATTGGCCAGCAGAACCCCAAGCCAGGTAAGAGTTACGTCCAATCACTGACCATGGAGCAGATTTGCAGATGTGCACACAAGTAGGCACATGAAATATTCGTGCATCACTGACCTATATAGGCTAGCCTGCAAGAATATGTGTGAACTGAAGCAGACAACAGATATCATTAGCTGCTTGCGGTTAAAGTGATTAGGTCTGTATTAGGTACATTTACATTATTGGCTCAGAGACTTCCAGGACGTGTCAGATAAGTCAAAGGCTAGTTACGAAAGTGACACGGTTGGATGATTTTACTCTCATTTTCCTTGGCAAATTATACACGTACAGACTCACAATAATCTTATTCTGATTGGTGCAGTCAAATGAGAAACGTGTCTGAACAAAGACACGCTGCCAATAACCTTGAAACAGAACTGCCGATGTGCACGTGAGTCACTGAAACAAAGTGGGGCAAAAATCTTTTCGCGACAAAATCGTGGCCCTACTCATAAGGCATTGAAACAGAACGGTGTAAAAAAACATTTCCTCACAAGGTAGGTAGGTAAGTGGTCTAATCGAGAGCGAGGGCATTAGAGACTGTGTACAACTTGAAACAATGACGGGACGTGGGAGAATAATCGGCCATGGCCTTTGTTAACGAACCATCCAAGCATTCGTCTGGAGTGATTTCGGAAAGAACATGTAAAACTGATATGAAGATGGCTGTAGCCGGGGATCGAACCCGGGGCCTCCTGACTGCGAGTCCAAAGTGTTACCATTGCGCTATCTCGCTCGGTTTATTTTTCGCTACGTAAAATCGTGGCTCTACATATCACACGGTTAACGGGAGGGGGGGAAAATGCAGTTAAAACACAGCACCACATAGTATTACGATGAAGACAAGGTTGCAAATACAGTCTCAGTAAGGGGGGATTTACAACGATCCATCGCGTCCGCCCGTCATCCACCCGTCCGTCAGAAATGTTAGCGATTTACAACAACGCGTCACCCGTCCGTCGTTATTCCTTTAATTTGCAATGCTACGAATATACAAACAGAAAACTTCTGTGGAATATAACAAATTCCCTAATATATATTATTTATTTTTACAGATTTTAACGCAATCTATAGCTGTTTATAATTGCAAACACTGTTCTTCGCCACAAATAAATTTAACGAGCATAAATATTTACTAACTAAATTACTTATGGTGTAATATGAGTAAACATTATGAAAAAAATAATTTCAGTCGGTGTTTTAATTTTTCCCGAATGCCTAAACTATCACCATAGTATTTTAAAATAGAATTTACAGCGTCACATAACAAATATAAAAAATTCACAGCCTCCTTATTAAATTAAAAACATTTAAAACGGTCGTCGCCATCTTTAAAAGGCTGTAATTTCATCCGTCCGTACGTAAAAAGTTAAAGTTTGGCAATCTCTCGACGGACGGACGGACGGATAGAATTATTCCAGACACCTGATTGGCTGGAAGTCACGTGATCGACGGACGGTTGACGGACGGACGGGCGCGATGGATCGTTGTAAATTTCCCTTAATGGTTTCTGCTATTTTTTGGGGATTGGGGGGGGGGGGGCAGTGGCTGAATGGTCAGACCATTCGCCTCCCACCAAGGTGATCCGGGTTCAATTTCCGGCGGGGTCGGGCTCCGGATTCTTGCATGTGGGTATCGTGCCGGACGATGCCGTAGGCCGGTGGGTTTCCTCAGGAATCTCCCGTTTCCCCCGCCCCTTGATTCTGGCGCTGCTCCACACACACCTCATGTCAGCCTTCACCAGCGCTAAAAACCTAGATGTTGAGCGCTGACGAATTAATTTTTTGTTATATAGTTTTCTAGCAAGAACGCTAAGATAAATAATTTGTGTGGTCATAGTTCCGAGCTCAGCTAGTTTTTTTTTAAATAATCATCTTGAGTTTCAACCGCGTTTCCAGGAGAACTCGCGCACAGTGACTTGAAAAGTGCTTCCCCACTTATCAGTCAATTAGGCAGAGTTGCTAACGAAATAGTGCATCAAAAGAATGAACTTCATCAGTGCCGTGATTATGTCGTCGTTATTGATCGCGACCGCAGAGAGGAAGGTGTTTCTCGAGCCAGGTAGTTAGTGGCTGATTCGACTGCGAAGATACACTACAATGAAGGGTGGAGTTACCTTCTCTAGATGGGCGTAATTGGTATTGCGGCAAATTAATTTGCCTGATTGCAGGTTGGTGATCGAGGAGAAGTGAAACCAACTAATTCCAGTATCGCACGAAGGATAATTCAAGTAGATGTATATCCTCGCTTGCGAAAGACCCAGGTTTTACTCGCTAAACGGAATGACCAAAATATTATTTTTAATGAATTTCGACAATTAGGCGCCAAGATTTGAGGCAAATGTGCCCATGAAGCACGCGTGCGTGATTAGCGCAAGTTATTAACTACCCGCTTCCTAATTGAAGACACGGGGGATCAAGCTGTGTCTTAATTTTTAAAATGTACCTGCGGTGTTTTTTTTACGGCGGCTTTCGCTGAACATCAAATTGGATTGTAAAACTTTTTGGTACATGTAGGTAACTTACTTTGTTGGAAACAACTCGGAAAACAGTTTATTTTGAATCAAAAGTATCAGGCTTTCGATGGCGTAGTCAGTAGCACCTTTCATACTCTCCTACCGCTTTTAAACGATTTTTTGTAATTGTGATAGCAGTAATTTATCTTTATAAAAAAATAATAAATTCAACCAGTTAACTGTGTGCAGTTAAAGCTGTTCTACATTATTTTGGAACAATTTTTGTGTGAAATCGAGGGACCTACATCAAGTATGATATGATCATGTCTGTTTATAAGTAAATTATATTCAAGGACATTTTCCGTTTGTCAATTTAACTTAGAAAAATTGATGGTAATATGCTTCCTTTATTACAGCACACGTGTGCATGTTTTCTTAAAACTGAATGTTGGATATTACTTCCTATATTGTTTAAATACTGACTTTATACTAACTGGTAGCATCAAGTAGCTACTACTCTATGCCGGCGTATATCTTCTAGGCACGACTTTCACTGGTATTAAGCAGGGGTGAATAGCAGCAACTTCGGGCGTCTTCGGCGAAAATAAGGCACTCGTTGTTAAACACGGGAGTTAGGCCTCTCTTACCACATGCTCCCTGCGTCGAAGAAGTAAGGGCAACCCCGACACGTCATTATACGTCATATTACCTCTGCGTGTGTGACGCTGTCGCTTCTGTGAGACTTCCAGCGGTGACAGTGACGTTAGAAGAAACCAGCGTATTCTTCTGGTTCTTTGAATACTCTTGTAAAGGAAATTTCCTTTACGAAACTAACAATAAAACATATCAGATGGCTATTACCATTGCGACACGAAACATATTTTGACGGCACCGCCAACCTTGAGCTATGAAGCGACGGAGCTGTAAGAAGACCTTGAACAGCACATAAAGTGCCACATCGCCACATCGAACCAAGTGCTAAATGAGCGTACGATATTTCCACCGATCTAGTACATTATTTCTAGTAAAAGACTACCTAACTATAAACTCATAAATCCTTAACATCTTACCAATATTGATGAAGAAATTTGTCTTTATCGCCTACTCGAAGTCATCAGATAAGGGCGCGGTCTACCGTAATTTTCGTTACCATTTTTATTTGTACCAAATATTTTTTTTCTTATTTTAGACACAAAATGTGACTAAATTTGGCTCTTATGAAATTTTTTTATCTCTCATAGTTTTTGCGTAATGGCTGGTTAAAGTCATATTTTGCATGTTTCCGTTTTAACGACTACACTAAAACCAATTGATATACCAAACTCAAAAAAATCACAGTGGATAAAGACATTGCAGGCTACAATGACATGCTCATAAAATTAAAGAATAAAAATTATTTGAATAAAAAAAATATTGAAACTGAAAATAAAAATTTAAAATATTCAATATTTTTTTTTAATACATGTAATTTTTATTCTTTAATTTTATGAGCATAACATTGTAGCCTGCAATGTCTTTATCCACTGTGATTTTTTTGAGTTTGGTACATCAATTGGTTTTAGTGAAGTCGTTAAAACGGAAACATGCAAAATATGACTATCAAGCCATTGCGCGAAAACTATGAGAGATAAAAAAATTTCATAAGAGCCAAATTTAGTCACATTTTGGGTCTAAAATAAGAAAAAAAAATATCTGGTACAAATACAAAATAAAATAGTGATGATGAAAATTGCGGTAGACCGCGCCCATATGTGTGTGTGTAAAAATTTGCAACTAATTACGAAAGCATTTGTATAATATAATTTAAAGGGCTATAGTAATATGTTTAGTGGTAATTTTAATGGAAATATAACAATATCAAATTCAACAAGCGAGGTGAGACCCTACCTAAACATAAACTATACATGTTTACTTCGTCGTATACGTTCAAGATGCAGGCTAGAGGTTGGTTGGATGCGAAGCAGTGTGGTATTGTGGAAACGAACTGAGCGCGTAACTTGAAACCTCACAACTTCAAACAATAGTCGGTTTGGACAGCTACAGCCAACAGGCTTCACGTCACGAGAAAGTTGTGACACTAGCGCCGGCACCACGCTGCCTGCGGCGGCAAATGGAACTACCAGCTCTCCCGACGAGCTTCGTTTCTTTGTTTGCATCCCTCCTCTTGTCAGTTACGTTTACATTCGGAGAAATGCAGCGGGTGAACCTGCGCACACACAGAATTGTGGTATTAAGAACAACATTGCTAGATAAACTAGCTGTACACTTGATGTTACAAAAGGTACGGCAAAACTTTCAGGAAACATTCCACACACAGACAGAAAGAAAATATGTTATATGGACATATGTCCGGAAATGCTTAGTTACCACGGTAGAGCTCAATTCCTTACTTCTCGTTAAATGTCATCGTAGAAAACATTTCGTACAGACACTGTTCCAATTACCCAATGGAATGATTCGTTAGAATGTACGTTACTTCCTAGGATCACCGCCAGATGGGCGACGTGACGGAAGTAATCGTGACTGCATTGCGTCTCTTCAACTCACATGAAATGTGGACTGGGAGCACACAGAAACAGACAGTACCATTATGTAACACTCGCTCTTAAATGAAATATTCAAAATGACTTCCGCATTGAATCACTGATGCACTGATATATCCTTGGAGTATAGCGTATTGTATCACAGCCTTCCACGATACGGGCGCAAAGACACTCTGCATCTGGTACCGGTGTTGCGTAGACAAGAGCTTTCAAATGCCCCCATAAATAAAAGTCCAGAAGGTTGAGGTCGGGAGAGCGTGGAAGCCAAGGAATTTGTCCACCTCTACCAATCCATCGGTAACCGAATCTGTCCGTGAGCAGTGTACGAACAATGCGACTGAAATGTGCAGGGGCTCCATCGTGCATGAAGTACATGTTGAGTCGTACGTGTAAAGGCACATGTTCTAGCAGCACAGATAGAGTATTAAGTAAGAAATCATGATAACGTGCTCCTTTGAGCCTAGGTGGAAGTACATGCGGCCCAATCAAGACGTCACCAACAATACCGGCCCAAACGTTCACAGAAAATCTGTGTTGATGACGTGATTTCACAATCGCGTTAGGATTCTCGTAAGCCCATACATGTTGATTGTGAAAATTTACAATCTGATCTCGTTGAAATGAAGCCTCGTACGTAAGTAGCTCAGTATAGAAGACACAGCTGCTCCTAATGTCTATGATGATGGTGAGTTTGCAGCTCAGAAGCTGGTTTGGACCTCGTGAGTAGAGACCTTAAAAATTCATGGGTTCGTTACCTTGAAGGCTAGTCTACAAGAATATCTGTGTACTAGGCAGACAGCAGCTTCTCATTGGTTGCTCGCTAACACAGTGACGTGACATCACATGATTGGGCCTGTCTTCTTAGCATTGACCCGGCGGCCTTCAGGAGGTGATGAATAAGTCAAGGGCCAATCATAAAAGTGACAAAAACTGGCAGATGTTTAAATGCTAGCTTGTATCCAAAAGAAAACGTGAAATTATCAGGTCCGTACTCATGAGGAACCGCAGAAACGCAACAAGGCGAGGATGATACTGAGGTGGTTTGCCATTGTCTTCCCAAGGGTGAGGATGAGGGGACAATTTAACTATAAATTTTCCTCCTGGCAGGAATTCGAACCCAACACCCTTGGCCTACCGGCCAGTAACTCTTAACCACTGAGACATAAGGTCGGATCTACTATGTGTATTTGAAATGAATACCGTATTCTTTGTGATCAAGAAATTACCTCAAGCGACGACCACTGCAGGATCTATCAGCAGGAGCCAGAAACGCAGAATATGATTTGTCTAACGTCCCTCGGTTATCTAAGAACATTTTTGTTTGGGACAACTGTGTTTGTAAAAAACCGGGTTGTCCGTACCCTGCCACTGTTTGCTCTGCAATTGCCTGTCACGGAACCGGTTTTTCACCAACTCGTTAACTCTCGATAAATGATCAAACTGGTAGGCGGATCGTGATCAAAACGGCCTCGATGTCTGCTACGAACAACCTCCATCCATTAAGAATGTGCGAGGTGGCGCAATAGTAGCACGTTTGACTAGTATTCGTGAGGACCCGGGTTCGATCCCCGGATACAGCCATCCTGATTTCTGCTTTCCATGGTTCTTCGAAATCACTCCAGGCTCATGATGGGATAGTTCCTTAACAATGGCCATAGCCGATTCTTCTCGGTTTCTATACTCGTGTAAACTTACATAAAGTTGTGTGTAAACTATTTCTTACTACCTCAATGTCACAAGAATAAAAATCAATAAAATAAATTTCGTCCATTCAGCATCATTAGAGATGATGGTTAGATAAGGTGATTTATCGCAGAAAAAGTTGACTGTTTGCTAGGCTTCAGTGCAAAGTATTCATTTCCGACACTTTTTTATTTCGTTACTGACGAGACCCTATATGACTGGGCCAATGAAAACAAGCGTTAGGAAATTTCGCGAAGTGATTTTTGCAGCACTTTGTTTCAGTGCCTTACGTGCACACCTGCAGCTCTGCTATGTGGTCAGTGATTGGACGCAGTGACACCCAGCGTGTGGAGGTTAAACCCACAAATCAGAGACGAGACGTGTGCCGTGTACTGATTGGCACAGTCAAATGAATAACGACTCTGTACAAAAACACCCTGCAAATAAACCTTCAAGTGGGGCAAAAATCTTTTCACCAAAAATTCCCGTCCCTAATGATACCTCTGGTGCACTACTACTGGACGTCTGTAAACTAGACCATGTCACATAACCGTCAGCCAACAATACATGACGCCGGACGCTACACTGATTTGCAGAATACGCTGGCAGAAGACATTCTCGCGATTTTCCACCATCTCTAATGATGGTATATCGCGAAAATTTGTTGTGTCAACATGTCCATGAACCCGCTATAGTTTCATGCCACATGTGTGATTGGTAGAGGTCTGCATATTTCGCGTTAATATCTGACACCAGACTGGACTCCCAAGTTGCCATGTGCTCGTCTGACAACTTCTGTTGGCCGATATCTTATATGGAGCGCCTTAAGGACTTTATATGTCAATTTAATTATGTAAATTCAACTCCGATATATGGGGCCACGATTTTGTCGCGAAAATATTTTTACCTCACTTTGTTTAAGTGTCTCTCGTGCATATCGGTAGCTCTACTTCATGATTATTGGCAGCGTGTCTTTATTCAGACACGATTCTCATTTGACTGCACCAATTACAATAAGATTATTGTGACTCCGTACGTCTGTAATTGGCCAAGGCAAGTGAGAGTAAAATCATCCTATAAAAAACGATGTAGCAGAGCTGCAGCTGTGCAGATAACACATTGAAACCAAATGTTGCAAATATCTTTTCGCCACTATCCTGTTGTGCTGGCATACAGGGATAAGAAGTCCCGGAGCAAATAACGTCACGGTAAGTATAGGTCAGTAGATTCTAGCGTGTTGCCAAATAATAACGAGAATTCCCACATCTCTAGTGATATGGTGATATACGTCTGTCACAACGCAGCACAACGTAACACGCATCAAATATTTCAATAGCGGGATTCTTATTGGCTCAGCCAACAGGGGTAACAGCTCCACATACAAGCGAAAGAAAGCCTGTCATCTTCTCATAAGCTGAACGTAAGTTGAAACCTAGCAAACAGTCAAGTTTTCCCGCGATAAACCATCATCTATAAGCACATATACAATTCCCACGAGTTCTGTTTGTTTTTACGCCATTCCCATCTATTTTATCTGGAAGTTGATGGCCTCAGGTGGGACAGACACCTGGGGATATTAGATTATTTGTCATTGCCTCCCGCAGGGATCGTGTGTGAAGGGTAAAACACTACACCCAGTCCTGAACCCGGAGAGTTAACACTAGATTTCCATTTCCCTGTCGGGAACACCGAACATCGAACATGGGACCCTTGGCTCGCTGACCATTAACTCTAAGGGCGCTGACTACCTTTGGAGCCTTGGCGGAGAGAGAATAGGGTTTTACATGTTAAATTATTTTCAACGGCACTCGGTTACCTTTTGTGATATTGCTTCCGGTCAGAAACTATTTTCTGCGCCGAGAAAAGGAGAATATTGCTACGTAAAAAAATTGCAGGAAAGAAATTATGAATAGCCATTTTCGAATGTTTTTCGTGTATAAAAATGCTTTTTTTTTTTGGCCACAATTTTCAGGGTATTGAAAAAAATTGCCTAAATCATCCATAACAATATACGCGGCACCGAGACAAACAAAAAAGTCACTGGTGGCATGTATGTAACTTCAAAAGTTACTGAGCCAGGTGGAAAATCAGTTAACCTGTAAAACCTTATGCTTGCTCCCGCCGGCTTCAAGGTAGGCAACGCCCTTAACATCTGAGCTCTGTTGGCATAGTTAAACGTAGTACTTTGTTAATCATCATTCAATTTCCAGTATTCTTTGGGCTTTCATGATCATTGCATCACCACTGTGGCACTTTACTGAATTATGTCACAAATAAATTACAAAGTTTTTAGTTTCTGGAAAAAATTACAATTCTGAGTAAAAAAAGGTACTTGTACGTCGAAGGTAGTGATGTAAACAACAGTTACGTTTAGAAGATGCCAACATGTGGGATTTGTTAATTATGCCTCATTCTGGTACTATGTAGAGACCACGGCCGTAGAAGAACAGGTCTGGACACTCGCCTGGAAACTTGACCCCTTGTTGTTTGGCTGTAGTTCACCAAGTTACCGAGAATATTGTGTTTTATTGGCGCTGATGTTAGGGCGGTCGGACTCAAACTTCGCCCTCTTCCTTCCCACTAAAATATACAATTTATCAAAACTTATTTTTTATCAATTTGAAATACTGCCTTCGCTCACAAATTAAAGAAAATGCTCCAGCAATCTTTATTTACTTTATAAATTTAACAATGGAAAAAAGTGGTCGGAGTTTGAGTCCGACCGCCCGAATTACAGCGCCAAATAGTACAACATTCTTGGTAACTTGACGAACTTCAGCCAAACAACAAGGAGGTCAAGCAAAATACATTGGTAGATAGGCGAGTGCCCAGACCTGTTCTTCTACGACCGTGGTAGAGACCAAAGAGATATTTCTCTACTTTGAAAATGTTCAGTTAACTTTTTTACACCTTGTAAATGAATGTACTCGACGAAACAAGTTGATATTTGTGATGATGCAAGTTTATCGTACAACCACATACTTTCAGAAATAAGTAGAATAACATACTATTTTATCTTAAGGGGGATGGTACACGACCATATTTTATTTACAGAATTTTCTGCTCTACAAGCATTCCTAAAGAAGTATCAAAATTTTTGACATTTCATGCTCTAAATGCTAGTCTTCTAAACATTTCTGCTTTGTTACATAGTTAATAACTTCTAAATTTTTGGCATTTGTTGGAAAATAAAGAAATAACATAATTTTTGCTATATTCCAACGAATGTCAGATAATATGGAAGTAATTTACTATCTAACAATATAAAAATGTGTACTAGACTAGCATTTAGATCATGAAATGTCGAAAATAAAATGTTGATACGACTTTTTAGGAATGTTTGTAGCGGGGAAAAATAAAGTAAAATAAAAATGGTCATGCACCACCCATCTCAACAGATATCCTCAGGTGATCCAGGCAGATATGTATGTCCACTCGATAGGTACGTGATTCACACACTGTAAAAAAATATTGCTAAAATGTTTAGGAAGTATTTAACCTAAACGCAGTATGGGACAGTTACGATACTTCCGCCTTGTAAATATGCAAACTTTCACACTTGTTACAATACAAGTCTGGTAACTTCAGTATACATTTGGACGTTTTATAAAAACGTTTAGGAATGCTACCATGGATGTCTGAGAAACAATTCTACCATGCTTACTTTCTTAGCGCTCCTATACGCACGTGTGGACTATTTACTAACTTTTTTTAGAGTGTAGTCACTAGTCACCAATCACCATGAGCGACGAGCATAACAAAGCCTAGAGTAGCGTTTTGAGGCGAGGGAAGGCTTCCACCCTCCCGGCTGTACCATGATAATTATATGGTCGTGTCTTTTTGTGTCTTCTTTCCCCTCTTGCTCCAAGCTGTCACAATAACGTGTTTTCCTCCAGTTTCCTCTTCCGCCATACAACCTTGCCCCCTCGAGCGACATTCTACTAGTTTTAAACCGGCGTGACAGACAGACGCTCCTCATTCAAGCGTCGCTTCCGTGCCCTCGGCAACCCGCGCTCAAACACGGGGGATTGATCTTCCCCTCCCCCACCAATAAAGTAAACCATGCCCCTGTGTGTACTTTTCGTATTTCACACTAAAAGCTTCCGCAAAACACGTGGCTACCGGCAGAAATTCAACCCCCTCCCCCAACCACCGACATCAAAGACCAATAAAAACCAGTTTATTCGCAGACCTTTAATAAGGTGATACTACAACACGACGCTTTGTATATGCTCTGGGCCAGTGTTGGTAAATCACACAATCATTCTGGCACTATTTAATGTATGTGTAAGTACATATGTATGTGTATGTACATTAATATGTGTGTAATATATAGGCCTATAACAAATTTTGGAAACACTGTTGCCAAAAATAATACCTTGGAGAACTGCAAAATAATCAATTTTACGAGAAACCCGTTTATAGTTATGTAATGGATTTTTTGCAAAAATTATTTCCCTTTAATTCCTTCC
Organism: Medauroidea extradentata; assembly: GCA_003012365.1. Lineage (NCBI taxonomy): Eukaryota > Metazoa > Arthropoda > Insecta > Phasmatodea > Phasmatidae > Medauroidea > Medauroidea extradentata. Next base: position 91,094 of record PNEQ01109683.1, read on the forward strand.
TAAAATCGTTTGGCATTTGTTAATGTGAACCAAAACGTGCGCGCGACGAACACAAAACACTTGACAGCATCACCCGATGACACATATTTTATGCTATACACTTAAGGCCGATATTATTTATCTAGCCTAAAGCACGGCCGTAGAAGAACAGGTCTGGACACTCGCCTGGAAACTTGACCCCTTTGTTGTTTGGCTGCAGTTCACCAAGTTACCGAGAGTGTTGTGCGTCTTTGGCGCTGCAATCAGGTGGTCGGGCTCAAACTCTGCCCACTTACCTCCCATTTTTTCAGTGTTTACATTATAAAGGTAAACAATGTATCAAAACGTACTTTTTTTTTATCAATTTATGAAATACTTCCTTCGCTCACAAACTTAAGGCATGGCTCCAGCAATCTTTATTTACTTTATAATGTAAACACTGGAAAAAAGTGGGCAGAGTTTGAGCCCGACCGCCCTGATTGCAGCGCCAAAGACGCACAACACTCTCGGTAACTTGGTGAACTGCAGCCAAACAACAAAGGGGTCAAGTTTCCAGGCGAGTGTCCAGACCTGTTCTTCTACGACCGTGGTCTAAGGTTTAAGACCACCCTGCGAAACCATCAATTACCACAAACTACTAAACTACTGCCGCAGGAGCCATGACAATTTTTCTGTGACTTCAATCGCATTTTGAATGGAATCCCCAGGATCGCAATGGGTACATCATGTATAAACAAACAGTTATGTATTCGGAAATATATAACGGCAACACCAGATTTTCCATATTTTCTCACATAAAAAATAAGTGTCTTTTGCCTTGTTGAAGTTATAGCCACGCTTGTCATTGTGGTATGGCAATAAAAATTAACGCGAAAAACACTGAAATAAAAACTTGCATCGTTTACCTGTACTCAAATAAAAAAAACCGTATGTTTTATTGTTTTATTAGATGTGTAACTGTACAGTGGAGTAAGCTATCAGAGCTCGCTTTCTTCGTGCGCGTAGTTCAACATCCACTCAAACTAGTAGCACATATTTGCGGTGTAACGGAAGTACATGTAATACATTTATAAAGACAATTAAAAATATGTGTTTTTCGCTTTTATGTCATTATTTTGATTAGTAATTTTTGTAGTAGTTACAAAATGACAAGCGTACCTTACAACACTCTTGCGGTGTGTTTTAAAATGTGAACACACCACTCCAAAGCAAACCCCAAGGCAGAAATACAGGAGATTCAAAAAAATATTAAATTTTTTATTTAGGTTAAGTTCAAGTGAAAAGTTACACATTTCCGCGGTATACCAATGGGGAAGAAATACTCCGCATTAACTACCACATACTGTTTAGAAACAAAAATACTTATATGATTCATGAATAAAATACACAAAAATTGCGTGAACCACGACACTTATTAAAGAACTATGTCGAAAATTAAGGGATATTCTACATATTTTTTGCAAAAATCCCATTCCATGATAAACTGATTATTTGCAACTACAAAAAAGTCTTGAGCCTACGTGCCCCACAACAGACTAACTGAGCACATACTGTATAGTCGATTAAATGTAAAAAAAAAAAAAAAACTACGACGGTTATTTTACTACAGAAAGCGCAAAATGTTAGTTCGTCAACAGTATTACATCACTAATTACACAAATTTTTACCAAAATTTATATTGCGCTGCAATGAGAAGTATACAACAACAGAGCACTAAATACCCCGGCACTTCCGCGTTTTTTTTTAAGCACATCACCAACTACAAATTAAGCGTGGTTAGCCTACAACTAGATCGATATAAGAAACACATTTGTTTTTAGTATTAGGAAATGTGGTAATTGTGGTGTCGTCTTAGTAATATTTTTTGAAATGCATCACTAGTTAACTGTACATGGTGTACCGATTTCAATCCTGAGGATTATATTTTTCTATTGAAAAAAACCTGACAGAATTCCTCTGGGATTGTTTTTTTTGTGTGTTTTTTATATTTGTTTATTCTTGTTCTTTTTTGTACGTTATCATTCAACACAGGTTTGACCAGCAAGACATGAGCAATGGCGTATGTCCACAAACCAATAAATTCTAATATTTTCTATGCCTAAGAAGTTACAGAAAAATGGCATGGACCTTGCAGCAGTAGTTTAAGCCATATGAAGTATTCGTTGGTTTGACAGGGTGTTCTTAAACTTTAGACCGGTACTATATTCATATCATAACTCTACATTCGGAGGTGAGAGCGGTATTAACCGGTGATGATATCGCGTCTAAATTGTTCGTCAGACAACTAGTCAGTTTGTTAATGGGTATACGTAAATTATGACCCTCCCCCCTTTTATTCTTCTTCCCAGCCACACCCTTCTCGACAGACTGGAACGAGATAAGCGCCGACTTCTTGTTTTTAAAGGAAGCGGTAGGTTACGCAATAAACAAAAATAATAATTAAAAAGTGCTTATAAAAATATTTTTGAACGTAAGCAGAATATAAAAAGAACTGCAAGTAGGTAGGAAGAAAGTTTGAAGAAAAAAACGAAGGCCAAATTTTTGGACTGCTAGTATACAGTTTAACAGTATTGAAGTCGGGAACAGATGGCGAAATTTTCACAGAAATGGCTAACGAGTTTCCACAGAGGAAAAAAAAAAAAAAAAAAAAAAGGAAAAAGACGAACCGAAAATTAAGTCGATTGTAGACCCTGAAATTGGATAATTAAATGCGTAGACTTCCATTAATCATATTGAACTCCGACAAAAAAAAGTGCTGCTTGTACCTGAGGAAGGTAACATTCACTAACCTCAGGCTCTACTGCACATCACTATAGGTACTATTATTCAGTGCGTGAAGTCCTATTTAATTTAACAGCTGTCAGTAGTACTCTCGCTACCGCATTAATATGGGATTATATTGCTCAGATTACAAACTTTGTGACAAAGATTGCTATGACTTTACATGCTGGATTCGAGTGAGTGAGTGAGTGAGAGATTTTCGGTCAGCGCTCAACATCGAGGTCTTTATCGCTGGTGAGGGGTGACATGATGTGAGTATGGAGCAGCACCGGAATGAAGGGGCAGGGAAAACGGGATATCCCCGAGAAAACCCGCCAACCAACGTCATCGTCCGGCACAATACCCACATGCGAAAATCCGGGCACCGACCCCACCGAGAATCGAACCAGGATTGCCTTGGTGGGAGGCTGGATTCGAGATTAATTTACATTACTTAAGAGTGGAACGCGTATTCCTCTTTCATGAACCGTCCGTCATGAAATCATAAGCACTGACAATTCTCCAAAAGTAATAATAATTATTCTTCTCAGTTTTATTCTTTGGCCCTACTGAACAACATACGTCACGCTCAAGATGCTTACTATAATTTCAGTGACAAAACTACTCTTTATAATGGCTTACATAGCGGCATTTCCACATACGGAAGAGGTGGTGAATTAGGCTACGGCATATGATACCCAACTTGCTAATATATTAGGCATGTTCGAATTACTTTAAATAGCAGCGACAGTTAAACGTAGCTTAACTCACTGTATTAGGTAGAAAACGGAAGTTATAGTGCTGTTGGTTATCGGCACTTTCGTTACAGCTGCTTCGCTACTAAAAAGCAATGTTGTCAGATATAACAAATGATTCCCTCCCTTTTTTAAATGCCTCTACCGAGAGAGGTGACGCAGCGATAAAACACGTTAGACTCGCATTCTGGTTCGATTCCAGGCTCCGGCCATCCTGATTTCGGTTTTCAATGGTTTCTCGAAATCGCTCCAGGCGATTGCTGGGATAGTTCCTTAACTTAAAACAATGTGGTTGATTCTACTTCCGTTTCCTATCCTTGTGTAAAGCTGTGTAACCATCTCTGGCGACTTCGTTGCCGAGGAGACTTCAAGACCACTTAAAAAAAATTAATTAATATTAAGAAACATTTTTAAAAACAATATTTTATTTAAATGCTCTAAAAAGAAGGAAATAATCTTCAAATAAATAAAAGCCGTCAATTTATTACATTACACAATTTATATGATATAAAAGCTTGTCGCGAGATTTACCGATTTTATAAAAAGACGTATTTTTTTCTTAGAACGACTTATGTCAAACTCAAGTTACATAAATTTATTTTCTTCTTTTTAGAACATTTAAATAAAAACTTGTTTTTTAATGTATTTTACTACTAATTTATTTTTAATTTTTTTAGTTATTTTTCCAAGTTGTTCCCACGAGTACCGAAGAAATATTCGTCGACCCTCCCAGAGCTTTGTTTAGAAGGGTAAGAGCTAATATACAACAAGGTTCGCCCGGTGCTCTGAGGTGGTACATTCACATCATGTATGATACACACTGATGCCACTCAGTCCTCGCCTTGACTTAAGTGTTTCGAGGTATGCGCCACTTATTTCAGCTTGAAGATTACTTGTGCCTAACGAAACACAGTTCCGGGTTTGATTTTGGATTTTTTTCACCACCACTAGAATTTGTCCACAGTGTAGGTTGACATTAGTCGAGACACGGCCATGCTAAGTCTTGCAGTTCAGCCGGGCAGTAGTATACCATCTCCTCGATGAGCTGAACGCGGACATCATTTTATTCGTATTCTTCTCAGCAAACCCTTTCATTTGATACCCATATCATGATGATTATCATGGAAGAGCATAAACAATAACTAGTCCGCCATCTTGGGCGATCCGCTATATTGAATTTAGAATGACGTCACTAGCTAACCACGCATTGTCATCCAAACTAAACGTGTATGCAAAATTTCAGCTCAGTTGGTTGAGGATATCTGCTTTAAAATTCAGTTGCAAGCTTTAACCCGAGCAAACATACGAACATTGCAAGTTAAATAAAAGCTTTTAATTACACATCCACACTTTATGTAGCGTCCCTGCTTCGCGGTCGAATTAAGACGGCGGCGAGGGTGTGTGACCGTTCTGAAGTCACGAAAGCCACACGGTTGGTCATGGAAAAAAAAAGGGGGGAAGGAGTAAGGACATCACGTATTCACCTGTTCGTTTTTCCCTGGCGGTGGCGTTCAACTACCTTAGTTTGCTAATTGCTAGAGATGATGGTTTATTGCGGGAAAACTTGACTGTTTGCTGGATTTCAGCACACGTTCAGCTTACCAGAAGATTACTGACTTTAGCTTGTACTTGGAACTGTTACCCTATTTGACTGAGCCAATAAGAATCCAGCTTTTGTAATATTTGATGTCTATTATTGGTCTGCAGATAGATACATTGTGTCAGAAGTAGATCACCGAATCATACATGTCGCAAGAAACTACAGTGTTTTCAAGGGCATGTTGACACAAAACATTTTCGCGATATACTATAATCTCTACTAATAGCTATAAATATTTGGCGAGAAGAGTTCAGCACAAGTTTGTTTCAGTTTCTCATTTGCACATCTGCAGCTTCGCTTCAACGTCAGTGATTGGCTGTTTAACGTTTTACTGTAAATCATATACAAATGAGAAACGTCTTTCCACAAACACACGCTGCCATAACAATGAAACAAACCTGTAAAGGCGCACGTAAGGTAATAACCAATTTGACGCCGGAATATTTTCGTGAAAATCAAGGGCACCTAGCTATAAATGATCTGGCATCCAAGGTAGTCCTGGCTGATAATGTTTAGCCGACAGAGAGACCTGATACACGCCCCAGCTGTGACAGCTGAACGTTACTCGAGGTATATTTTCGGGTTCAGGTACATGAGGGCAGATTTTTGCCTACAACGTGCCGATTGAGATACCGGAAAACACTTTTTTTTTTACCTGGAATCCGACCCGTGTTTCCATCCTATCGGAGCGCTACACTGACCAAAATCACTCTCCGGAAATAGGGCGGGGATATTAAAATATAATCCTTTCCGCTCAAGTCTACTATCTCGTTGACGAGTGGGGGCACCCAACGCACCAGGAATAACCCACATCGGGGTTCTCTGCAAGATAATTCAGATGCGAGCTCAGACACCCTAATATGCTGAGGATATGCAGGTAGGTTGCACGTCCGAAATGGAACCTGTAGTGTGCAGATTCCATGATTGTCATTCTAGAGCCATAGGTGTTATCTTTGGTCCTCAACGAAGTTCAGGTGCACGACATTTCGCAGGGACCACGGGATAAGCGTGTAATTCTCAACCACGTGCTGTGTTGATCGTGGGTTAGGCTCCTACATAATAGTAGCTTCTTCTTGGTCTTCCTCGGAAGTCCTAGTACGTTATTCTTAAGAGGATTACGCCCCTGATGTAAGAACAGTATTGTAACATGCCAAGCCTATTCTTCTCTACGCAAAACAGCTAAACGTATCCATAATATAATTATCTAAGAAAATAACACACCGTTAAAACTATACTCCTATAATTTGAAAAAAAAAAAAAAAAACAAGCTTATTACAAACATGTTTTTGAAGACCCTCAAAATGGCTAAAAACCGCTTTTTTAGCCAGCTGATAATGGATAAATACCACCCGAATTCGTACAACAACAACTTTGGAAGTATGCGTTGGACTTTACTACAAACGTTCCAAAAATAAAATTATAGGGTCACCGCTGTAAGTCCCATGAGAAAAAAAAAGTAGTGCAAAAACACTGCACGCCAGTTTGGGGCGCCGCGAATGGAAGCGATGTTGTTACCGTTGAGTGCGGAAAGCTGAACCTTATCGCTTCACTATCTCCGCACATCCAACGCGGAAATTACATCCGGTGTATATCCTTCTTAAAGCCAGCCGACCTGCTGCAGTTGCACTAGAGTGTGCGGGATAACCCGAGCAGGAACTCTGGGGTCTGGTCCGTCCAGAAAGAGGACTCATTAGGAAGCGGGTTCCGTAGAGATTTTATAGGCCTCGTTCTCGTCAATGTGTCCACAACTAGTTAACCCACTTACGACTTGACGGCTTGGTTGGTTACCACTTCCACTAACTGCAGTTAATAAAGGAGTGTATCTTTCTGTCGGTTGCATTTAGAAGCGTTAGATTGGCTTTAAACTTCACGTAAAGTGGGCTGGCATTTTGAGCTGTGCGCCGGCTGCACATAGGAACAACAATGTGTGCCATGGTTCCAAATGCATGTTTAACATCTGCCAGATGTCTCGTGTTTATCTTCCGGAACCAGCTGCAGAAGGGCAGGTTCTGCTATTGCTGGAATAATTCCGGATGACTTATCACCCTCAGCATCACATACGACCTTGCATTTAAGGGCGTTGTCTACTCCACAGCTCTGGCGAAAGCAAGATTATATATTATTAGAGACGGGAAAAATTCGCGGTTCACTGACCTATATGCTAGCCTCCAAGAACATGTGTGTACTCAAGCAGACATTATCTGCTCACTGGCTGCTCGATGACGCAGTGATATGGGCCTGCATTTAGTTGCTTCTGTACTATTGTCTAAGCGACTTCCAGCAAGTGTCAAATAAGTCACGGGCCAATTGCGAAAGTGTCACGAACTCACAGTTGCTAAAATTTTAGCTTGAGGCCAAAAGAAAACGCGAACTTTTCAGGTCTCTAGCCATTATGTACATATAGGTGTCCAGAAATAAGCGCGTAATACGCACACCACGCCAAACCTGGGCTAAATTGGAGACGAAAATGTTAGTGGCAGACGGTTTTACGACAACATTTTATGTGCACAATGTGGCAACACTGCACGGAGATAGTCCCCTCTTGCGCTCCACGATAAGGTATTATTTCATGTAGTATATGTTAAGTTAAGTAAACATAGAATCATGTTTGGATTGCTCAGGATTTTATCCTGGACCAATAATACGCAGGTCATAACAGTAGCACTAAGATAAGTAAGATATCTGTGAAGCGCAAGAGGGGACTAACTACAGTGCTATGTTGCCACATTGTGAAGATAAAATGTCATCGTACAACATTTAACCACTAATATTTTCGTGTCCATTTTAGCCCAGGATTCGCGTGGTGTACTTATTAGGTGTTTATTTCTGGACATCCTCTCTCTCTCTCTTTCTCTCTCTCTCTCTCTCTCTCTCTCTCTCTATATATATATATATATATATATATATATATATTTATTTATTTACTATGCCGATTTTTTGTGCCACTCAACAGCCGAGGCCAATAACAGAGTGACACATACAAAAAACATATAACATTACAAATGACATACAATATATATATATATACATATATACATATATATACATATATATACATATATATACATACACACATACGTTATATTAATAGGGGCGCGGTCACCTGTAGAACCGAAGTATATCCCACCAATGACATTTTGTTCATCTCGGTGTAGCCCACTTTTCTGTAGGATTGCTTAGAATGTTTTTTTTTTTTCGTCGATAACCCTTACTACTATCAAAAAATATTTATGTCAATGCGAAAATAAAACTTTATAAAACCTACTTACGAATTTTATATCTCCATGTATTATTTCTGTTTCGATATTTTTCTCTTCACGGCGCAGAAAATTATATTTGTCGGAAAGCGAAATCGTTTCGAGCCGTAAGGTCTAAACTGGATTGTGCGTCGATAACCGTGTCGCCTTTATGCGCGGGGCGCGAAAACGGAATTCAGTGCTTTCGTCGTTGGTATTTTCCTATGGGACTTTATAAACAGTGACCCTGCATAGCAAAGTCGAGCGCATGCTTCTCTATTTTTTTACGTGACAGTAGTACGAAAAGGCTTTTTTTTCTATACCTAAAGCCATTTTGATGTGCTCCGAAACCATGCTTCTAAAAATAATATTAAGAATACAAAAATAGAGAATCTTAGTTTTAAATGCGTTTTCTTTTCGTAGATAAATATATCGAATTCACTTTTATAGGTCGTTCGGGATAAAGTCAGCAGTAAAAATGTATTATTTTAAAAATATCTCTAGCCGTTGCTGCTGTATGGGAGTGTTAGGCAGTGTTCTTGTATATTCAGTTTTCGAGACATAACATTTATTCAAGTTGTATGATGAAATTTTTCTCTCCGGCAAAGCATAGGATTTATTTTTGATAAATTGCAGAATCATTACACGAGAATCCCAGGATAACTTTCAAGAATGGTTAAAAGTCCAATTTATATGAACATGTAACACCATTATGCTCTCTAAAATGCATCACAAATATCTTCTATGCCTCAGCATTGCCACGTTTACCAAGAATATTTTAAAACAGAAGTTATTGCAGAAAATCGATAAATAAAATTTTTCATCTAGCTCTCCTCTTAAGCGCTGACAAAAATCATTCCATCTCCCCATATATACACCGCTGTCAAGGTGAACACGAAGGCAGGTCCTAGGGATGTTAGCCGATAGACAAACTGTGTTCTCTAAAACATGTGGAGACTTGTGAGGATACGTCAGCTGTTATTGCCATGGATTCCTATTTATGCTGGTTTTGCGAGTTTAATATTTTAAATCCTTAAAGGAAGCATATATCACAAAACCGTTACCTCTGTACATAGAAATATTGGAAATTGTTGGTACTGTTTAACTTAATTTGATGAAGACATAAGATTACATAATTTTGGCTAGTAATCGACTTAATTAAAATTTTTTCAATAATTAGCGGAAATCATAAAAACTTAAAATTCGAAAAAATTAGTCTGCATACATAGGGCAAACAATTTTCAAAATTTCAATGTAACGGTTTTGCGATATCTCCTCCCTTTCAGGATTAAAAAAAAAAGTAACTTACTAAAATATTATAAATAGGGACCCGTGGCTTCAAACATTACGTCCGTGACAAAAGTTATATTTTCCATCTGTCCGGAACATCTGCCTGCCCGCATACCAGCTGTTTCACTCGTGTTTCGTGCAAGGATCTGATAACACATATAAATGTCATAAGATGACTGGAAATTCTAAAGTCTCTTTTCCTTCTTCATTGTCTCAATCGTCCAGCGACATTACAGTACTATAGTTATCAAATGTTCGTTGTGGGATTACAAGCGACGTATTTATGAACGTCGGCTTTAAGACTTTCTTTGAGAGTAAATTCTCCAATAAGCGTTTGCGCTCTCTCGAAAACTAATCCATGTTTTTAAACATTTCCACAGGGAATGTACAAATGCCTATCTATGTTGATGTGTCAGGGGCGTCATTTCAGGTTTTTCTTGTGGGGGGGGGGGGCAAGAATTTTTTTTCTGCGACAGTGACCTTGGTGCATCTTTTTTATTAATTAAACATGTATAAATTAGAAACTTTAAAAATAAAACTTCAGTTGTATGTGCTTAAGTTAGCATTATTTAAATAACAAAATACAAAAAAAAATATGCCCTTTAATTTCTAAATCCAGGAGGGGAATTTGCCCCCCCCCCCCTTCCCCCTCCTAAACAAGCTAAATGACGCCCCTGTGTTTTAGACTTCACAATCATAAGGAGGGATCTGCAAAATTCACGTTATTGCGTGGAGACAACCTATACTTAACGGGGCCTCCCTATATAGGCTGAATTTGTGTGAGGCAGGAGTGGTAAGGGTGCCGTTGACCGGCGTATGCAATACATTGTCGCCTCTCCGTGCAAGCCACTCAGCTGACGTGCAGTGTTTCACTATTATCCCTTTTCCTATGCGACTTTAAGCTGTGACCACATTATTTTATTTGTGAGTAGCATAGTTCAAAGTCTAACGCTTGTTTCTATGGTTGTGTTTTACGAATCCAGTTGTTATTTTTCCAGATATGGCAGTCTGAAAAAGCTGTATTTGGCCATTCTGAGGGGCCCGAAAATAATGTTTCTAATAAACGTGCCGAATTTTTAAAACTATAGCGGCATCGTTTGAAGTGCGTGTTCTTTTCGTAGACATACAAAAATAATGTGCGTTAAATAATTAAAAAAAAAAAAAAAAGAACATATAACTCGCTTCAACGCATTTGAAACGCAGGTAAGGAGGCCCTGTCCTGTACATATCTGAGCACAATGTGTGATTTCTTTGGCCACAAGTATCTGCGTGATGTTATATACTTTGTGACCAATTTACGGGAGATTGGGCACTATACAGTAGAACTAATACTGTTGGACAGAAGAATTGCTGTTAGCAAGCCACGAAATATTCGGCCGAAGAGGGATTCCGAACGACAGTAAAGCCATATTGTGTCTAGCACGCTGACAGAAAGTTACGCGAATTTTGCATGCATCTAATTATTAGTCAACAAATAATTTTAAAAAATTACTGAATTCAGCAAACGTTGATAAGTCGTATCACGTTTTACGTGCATGCATTTCGTAAAAGAGAAATACGAAAACTGTAAAGTTTGAGTAATATCTAGATATGTTGGCTAACATTTTCTGTGACGTTACAAGCCTAATGCTGTCTATTAAGTGTAACAATAACACAGTAACATGACAAGCGTAGTCGCGGAACGGGGAACGATAGTACATATACCGACTCTTGGTTTTGTAACTTTCTCTGCCCCCCCTCCCTTTTCCACCATCAAGCAAACATAACCACATGTATAATCTCTGAGCGGAAGGCGTTCAATTGTTATCGGCCTTCCCGCAGCAAACTCGTCGTAAGTACTTCGCAGCTGATCAAAAAAAGAAAAAAAAAAAAAATATATATATATATATATATATATATATATATATATATATATATATATATATATATATATATATTTCGCAGTCTCGTAAGTAGATACATGCAAAATTCGCCTTATTTTTTGCCAGCATCCAACTGTTCGAAAGTCTGTACACTCTTTCGACGTCCCACACTGGCCGCAGAAAATGCACTTGTCCAGTAGTGAAAAGTTCAATTGTTTAGTAACTAAACTCCTGTAGATAGCTCACATACGAAACTGACATCACTTACAGGCTCATGTGCAATGAAATCATACTTTTTTTTGTTAAAGCAATTTATTTTCTAAAATAAATAGACATAACTGCATTTGTAATCGTAAATTTCATCAGTTTGCCAATGTTGATATGTTTAATTTATTTATAACTTATAATGTGTAATTACCATGGTGAAATGTAAGAAAAGGCGTACGTCTTAATTTCGCCATGTAAAACTTAAGACGCAAATAAAATAAGGTAAATGCAGGACGTTGAATAAACAGAACTTTTTTTGGACATACACCATTGCGGGTGAATATTGCTGTCTGTCTTTTGTTGTTTTTTGTGTCGTCTTTCTCCAGTCGACTGAATTTCAATTGGGAATTAGGCATAATTTTGTGGTGTTTGGAATCTGTTTTCGTCCTTGCGTCGCCTTTGGGATATTACTACATTCCTTTCAGGAATTATCTGTATGTTTTATGTCTGTTGACTACAGCTTAATCATTCGAAAGATCACAGGATGTTGAAATATAGTCTGTCGCCAGAATATAACGCATTTTTTGCAGGCCCCTACTCATAACAAGTTTTATTTCCAGTTTCTATAACCTCACTACGGAAGTCAAAGTTGTCAGGCAAAGCCTTGCGGTTTAACTGAAGGACTTAGAGCAAAATCTCGCAGACGCTTGCGGACGTGGTACAGATGGAGAAAGAAAGGGAGAAAGAGAGAGATGGACAGAGACAAAAGAAACTGTTACGCGAAGGTTAATGGCTCGCAATTAAGCCAATTGGCCGCTTCTCAACCTGAAATACAACACAATTAAGCGGCTAAGCTTTGAGGTTGGGAGTGCCGTTTGCTGGCCTTGAGGAAACAGGACAGTGTGTTGTGAAGTAGGGTGGTAGGGGGGGGGGTCTAGAGGGATGCTGTGTTGAAGGGGTTGTAGCGGAACACAGCTACATAATCTGCAAGGGGGAGAGGGGATTTCACTTGGCAGGAGGGTTGTAGAGGAGGGGAAGTGGAATGGTCCTCATAGTGGGAGGCTGACTCAGAGAGCATGTAATCTAGTGCAACCAGCAATTACAATGAGTGCCTTATCCCGGACGCCATGTAATGTGCAGCGTTGTGCAAATAGCGCCAAAGAACCAATACGACTATTCCGCATGGGTGAAACCTGTTACACCAGTTCCCATCCGATGTACGTTCAAAAGTCGATTAACAGCACGATGTAAAAATGCCCAAGTTTTCCAATATTTTAATTATACCGCCCATACTTAAGCCTGTAAATATGAAAACATTTAGTGTAATAACCATACACGTCTAGTAATTCAGTAACTACACATTTGATTATTCCCTAATAACAAATTAGTATCACTGCCATGAACGCGTGGGAAACAATTTTATCACAACATCTACGTTCTTAACACTCGTATACATGAGTGCCGTAGGTTATCATATGATTTTCACAGTGTAATGAAGAATAAAGAGACATCAGTCTGTTAGACAATTCATCAGCGCATATCTCAGACGCAGATAAAACTACGCCACGTGTTCACCACAGCCCATTCAGTTTCATATTCATATTATGATACTGATATTTCACCAAAAACTTCTACCAGCAGGTATGCATAAGGGACCATTTTTGCCGTGTTGTTTCATTAAGGGTGTTCGAGTGGGGATAAAATCTTAATTTTATATTTGTACGAATTAATGTTAGTTTTCTAGACGTCACTTGGGAGTACATTTTCCTGTACAAAAAAAAATTAGGTCAGTTCTCCCATAATGACACTTCAAGGTCAAAATTTGCATGTGTTTCGTTCTTGTAAGCCACAAACATCAATGAACATAATGAAATGTAAACATTCTACACGGAAACTTTTTGTCACAGACTACTGCATGACATGTTTTAAAATCCGTTACAAACAACTTTTGTATTTTAAAAAAATCCAGTATTTTGAATTTTTTGCCTTTTTTCTAGATTTTTAAATAAAATACAAAAATTTATGTATTTTAAAACATGCCAAGTAGTGGCCCATGTAGTTTCAATATAATTTTTTAAATATTATTTTGTTCACTGGTTTTTGCAGCTTATAAGAATGAAGAACATGCAAATTTTGACTTTGCCTTTACGAGAAAACTGAATGAGCTAATTTTTTTTTTGTAAGAGGTAAATGTACTCCAAAGTTAAGTCTACAAAACTAGTACTATTTCATACAAATATATAATTATGATTTTTCCTCACTTGGACGCCCTTAATAGTGAAAGTTATCTTGTTCAAACTTTCCCGTATTCAAAGAGCTAATTCCTTTTCACGTTTTTGTTATGTTTTCAGGCATCTTAAATTAGAAACTACTATCATCACTAAAATATTGTGATCACCAACAATTATTTTGTGTTCGCTACAAAATAATTTCGCTGTCTGAATACTAACAAAACTTTTTTTTCTATGTGACATTAATAAAAAATATTAAATTAATTAAATACCCATGAAATTAACGGCTTTCGAGCAAGTTTGCTAAGAAAAGAAATTAAAAGTTGTAATTTGATTGAAAATAGATGAAATTTTGCTCGTCTGCCTTGATACCAATTAGTAGCAGAGCAAATTTTGAATTTTGATAAAATTTAGATTTTTTATTGTTTTTAATTTGATTTGATATTGTCTGAAGAGTAATTTGGGCAATTATACTATGTATCCTACTTCAGAAAGACCGCATATCCGTCGCTAAAGTATAAACCCACAGAGGTTCTGTTGCCGCCTGCTAATAAAGAGTTCACCAGTACGACACAAAGTAATCTAGAAGCGTTCATGCTCGTTAGTTCGCATCAGCAGCTTCCAGAGACCAAACCCAGACTAGTTTCAATTACAGGTTGTCGCAAATTTGCGTGTCAATATTTTGGTGAATTAATGCTCGCATCTAGACAGGACTGTCGCAACTCATTTTGCCGCCCTGTGCATAACATTCTTATCCCCCCTCCCTTTACCATAGCAATAACAAGTATTAAAATTGAGATAAAATAAAGTAGCAAACATACTAGTTAATTAGTTTTATTTACAAGTTAAGGAATACTTTGCAGAATAAAATTTTTTTCCAAAATTTCTAAAATGTAAAAATGTTTGAAAAATTCCTAAAATGTTTCGGAAATTTTTTGAATGATTCCGAAAAAAAATTACCCTTTCTGAAGATTTTTTTTTTTTTTTTTTTTTCGGAATATGACTTGTCGGGTATGAAGTTGCCAGTAATAGCTGCAATGATATTCCACAGCGACACAATCCAGCCCGCACGCTATATGCACTAATACTGTACATAAATTATAAAAAATATAGTCATCATATGACTGGAGCATTAACGTGAAACGCGTCCGAAAAAATAATAATCACACCCGATTAATTCACAAACATAAATTGGTGACTACCTGTGAGACTTTTGAAGGTTCTAACTCGTGACCTCCGAAGTACCTACAGTCATATACATAAAACCTTATGGTCAGACGGCGTTCAGTAAATATGCGGTTGAGATTTCGCTCCACTGTTCTCCGAATACAACGTTATTTTTATTACCATCCATTATAAATTAGGTAGGCTTTTCAGTATCAAATAATTTTGAAGACTGTCCTGTAAATAACAACAATAATTATAAACATATTTAATAGTGGTGTAGTTATTTTAAGCACGGTGTTTGTTATTTACACTTTTTTTAATTGAGAAATGGGGGGAAGATAAAGATAAAAATAATTATGCTTCTATAGTACTGACATTACCGTGAATAGCATGTAGGTGTGTACAGCGCCAGATACATATATAATACATACTGATTGAATGAACACACAAGTATAGAGCAGGGACTCAACGTTATAAACATAAAACCTTACGTGTTAATTGTTTTACCTGGTTCTACGTTACGTAACACCTAAATTGAGCAACAGGTTAAGTTGTCTAAATGGACGAAGACTGGTACGTTGGAACCAAACGAATTCTAATGATAAAAATTATTTAAATTGTTTTCTAAGATAAAAACTTTGCGGCACAATAAATTGTATTTTTTATGTACGTTACGCGTTGGAAATATATTGTTTTAATTTGTGACTTTTGTACTTAAGTATTGTGTGATTTTAGAAGTTAAGAGTGCGTGGTAGATAAATAAACGCTAACAAAAATTGAAATCTATATATATATATATTTAATTTTTAAAAGTTATTATGAAAAACTACATAACAATCCTACACAATGGTATTTACTAACTTTATGTGCAAACATTTGCTAAGAATGATTTATTTGTTAAAGGTGATATCTTGCGCCGCTATTAAATGTACGAAATTTCGGTGAAAGATTGTTCTTCAGAAATACATTACTCGAGAAAATTTTTTGCTCAGAAAGTTGGTAAAACTGGTTTAGTAATACTGTTTTATTTTTATTTTTTTTTCTTCAAATAAGCTTCGAGAAACCTACCATTTTGTACCGATACTTTTATCTGTGAATTATATACCTTGCCCTCTAAAAAGGGAGAGGATTTCACATTTTTAATTTTTTTATTTGGCATCATAATTTTTCTTTTGAGTTAATTTGTGGAACTTAACCTAATTGCAGAATAGAATACATGTTGGCAACATTTTGGACATCATTAATCTTTGTTTCCTGTTACTGTTATTAGAAATCTAATTGCAGTTAGACAATTATAATTACATTCTAAACTGTAATTAGATCTGCAACAACAGTACGACAAACGTTTATGATGTCTAAAATTCTATCAATATGTTGTATACTCTGTAATTAAGTTAAAGTTCCATAAGTTTACTCAAAATAAGAGTTATGACACAAATACAAAAATTCAAGCTGGGGACCGTCTCTCACTCTTGAGTATCTCGGGTAAGGATTTGTTAATCCTAGTTAGAGCCCGGTAATTTTCGCGAAAAGAATTTTGCAGCACTTTGTTTCAGTGCCTTACGTGCGCACCTGCATCTCTGCTATGTGGTCAGTGATTGGATGCCGTAACACCCAGCGTGTGGAGGTTAAACCCGCAAATCACAGACGTGATGTGTGACAGTTATCCGTGTACTGATTGGCACAGTCAAATGAATAACGACT
>PNEQ01109684.1:0-12271 GCA_003012365.1 Medauroidea extradentata
CAAAACTGTACTCTTGGTTCGTAGTCATTGGGGTTTAAAGGTTGAACCTTCTGCTTGTGGTACGGGTACAATCCGTGCGCGTGCCACACCTTCCACACTGTATCCTTTGACACACCAAGCTGTCCCGCGACGCGCCGGGTACTCGTACCAGGGTTTTGTTGTACCAATTCCAGGGCTGCATCCGTCACGTGGTTTTGAAATAGAGGCGGCCTGCCCAGGTCAGCGATAGCACCTCGTATCTAAAAATAAATCACTCAAAACATACACAAAAAAAAAAAAAAGAAACAGAGGAACAACGAACAAACAAAATGGGATTAAGAAGCCACCTTAAATGTTCGCGATGCAACGTAAATAGGGGTCGTTCATAAACTACGTAGACCACAATTTGACCATTTCAGACACCCCGTCCCCTCTGTGAGCTTGGGTCGGTTGCCTACATTCCAGGGGGCAGGGCCGGAATCAACCCTACATGTAGGGGTTAAGAAGGCCGCTCCGACCTCAAGTTCCCTATCTCAAATTACTTCTATACCCGTCCCGTACACACCCTATCATTCTCCGTAGGTACATAAAAGACACCTTGTATATAGACACACACACACGCATACATGAAAAGCATTTGAGAAATATTTTATGCTAAGTAAAAAGTTTCAAGTTCTTATTTTAACCAGAAAGTTTCAAGTTATTAATTTAATCAGAAAGTTTTTTTTTCGGCGTGGAAATGGATGAAGTACGTTATGAAAGAATATGACTACTAAAATTTATACTATGGAGAAATTTCATAGTGGTTTTTAGACACACATATCTTAGTATCCGCGAGCCCGAGTGGAAGTAGTGCCCGAGTCTTCTAAGGTCTCGGTCATGCCTTAAATATTCCCTACTTATTACAAAATAAAAGCTTAGGAATAGTTTTACTACTACATGTTATTCAGACACTTAAATTTTTTTCTGTGAAAGTTCTACTTCAGTTTTGTATCACCACCCGTAAACAAAAATATTGTGATCGTTTCAAATTATTTTGGTTGTTTCGCTCTCCAAACTATATAGTCATAAAATTGAAAGCATTTTACGCCAAATATTACAGTGTAAGGCCATATAACGGTAGGCGTTACGACTTAGATGCATTTACAATTCTAAGCAAATTATATTTTAAAATTAAAATCATAAGAATTGACAGTATACTGAAACTAAAATTCTCGTATTTGTTAAATGTTTTACCTGTTTTCAAGTTTCTTAATTTAATCTACGTAAAATTACTCATTCTGCCAAGGCTACTGTTAATTGTACGGTCTTCCAATATACAGAATGCCCTTCAATTAGTTTAATTCACAAAAACATCGGAGAATCGCCTTCGGGCTTTAAAAAAATCATTAAAACGCACATCACACGGTTTATTTTTTATTTTATTTTATTGTGTTACGACAGCATCAAAAGAAATCTGATATACACATTATACGTTTAGTTATAGGCCTAACTGTTCAAATTTATTGTGGTTGTTTTTGCAACGCGCGACATCATAAGTAAAAACTTTCTTCGGAAGCATTTGTTATTCAGATGATTTTTTTTTCTGCGTATACGTGCATTTACAATTCATTCACTGTAGCCTAACACATTTCTACGGACATCATTAATCAACCATAAAGATTATTACACTCATTAAAAATATTTGTGCACGTACATAAATTAGTTTACAGAGTGCAGATGTCGTTATTGAATGCTTTTTTCAAAATGTTTCAGAAAGCTCACAGAAAGTTATTGCAATTAATGAACAAATAAATTTACAAATTACTCTTCAAAATACGTAAGCAAAACTTTTCACTGGGCAAATAACACCTTAGAACAAAAGAAAACTTAAAATCATTTTCTTACTGCATTATCATCAGCACTTATGCTTCCGAGCGTTGTATTTCTGTAGAGAGACTAATTAAACCTACAGTTCTATTGACTTATAAATATGTAGGTAACTAAATTATTCCGTATAGTATTAACATTATTTTGATGCAGAACAAAAATAGGCTAATAGAATCCAGTCTAAACACATTGCAAGTAATGGGTAACAAATTCGGTGACATTGTCCATGGTATGCTATAAGTGTCCATCAATCCAAAACAACACAAAAATTAATGCAAAGGAAAGAAAAATAAGAATGCAATAAAATTTTGTTTAAAACATTTTATAGCAAAACGGTACATGTTTAAAAATTAGTAGGCATCGTTGTGTACTGTATGTACCTGCATGAACGAAATACAGATTATGACATGTTATGATCCCTCAGTTTCCAGCTCATGGGATCAATGTGAACGCAATAAAAAAAATAAAAAAATTCATCATGGGACAGTAACGTTCCGTAGCCAGCCAGAAGTGTGTGTTTCGGCCGCGGGCGCTGACACGCGAACTCGTCGCTCGTAACTTGGATAGAACAGATAATCTTTACTAAATATCTGCCGAAGTTGAAGGCATCCAGAAAGGCAGTTTAAGCATTTAACCATCGAACTTACTGAATATTATGTATATGTACACAAACAGTTAATATTATTTAATTACTTTAAAAAAGTTACATTTAATAACACAAAGTTTAGGCATATTATGAAGAAAATTTAAGTTGATAGCAAAACCTCCAACATAAATAAACACCATAACAAGAAATCTAATACAATTTTGGTTTTGCTCAGTACTGTGCTAGTTGTCGTCTTCGGCGGGAATAATGTTGTCATTTAATGTTCTTATTAAACTTCCTGTCTCGTAATATACCATGACATGAGTGGATGGGAGCTAACTTGGCTCAGCTAGCTCTGTCATCCATCTGACTTTGCTGCGGAATTTCGACTTTCCGAGTACCGCCTGCCCGCACAGGCATTGCATCGATCGTAGAGTTCAGAGGGAGTATTTCATGAAAAATAAATCCCCAGTTGATTACATATCCCGATTTAGACACCATATGTGTTGAGAATTATGTCCGTAAGCGTAGCCATAGAGGAAGTAAAGTATTCGAGTGGACACGGCCATGTTAACAAACGAGCCACTAAAAAAGGGGCATCATTCACCGGCAACTTCGGAAACAAAAACTTTTAGTTTACAGGTTGGCAACAAAAATATCTAATCTCCTGTTCAAATTTTTTTGGGAAAGTATAACATTTGTACGCCCGTTATGCACGTGAATGAACATAATCACAATTAATTGTAGAACAGCGGTACCTCTTGATCTTCCCCATTATAAAATTTAACTAGAATTATTCCACAAACACAAAAACAATATACGATTCGTAGCCATCACGAGCAGTCCGAGTAGTCGGTCACAAGGTCGCGAGTCTCATGGTAGACAACTTAACCGAAAAGTTATTGTAATTGAAAACGTGTATTACTATACATACATAAAAATTTAATATATACGCAATAAATGCTTGACACGCTAGTATCATAAACCACCAAACATTGTCTTTATACTACACATTATGTTTATTTTGTAACGTTGTCGGTGAATGATGCCCTTCAAATTAGTGGCCCTAGCCGCCCTATTCTGTGTCCACCCCCTGAGCGTAGCCAGCAGAGTACTCTATACAGGAATGTCAGGAAAGAAGATTTCATGAAAAGAACACATCTCTTGATGCAAGCACAAACAGTTAGTTGATATTGAAGAGCCACTCGGCTCCCAACACCACACTGCCGTCCATTAGTTTCGGCTAATTCATACTTTCTGTCCTTTGGTGAGTCTATCGCATTGCTAACAACCTTCTTCTCTTGACCCCAGGCACGACCTGGTGAGCCTAATAAGTCTTATACATGTACCAGCTCGGAAAAAATTATTATCTGCCGCAGACTTGCGCTCTGCACCGATAAAGATACTTGTGTTGCGTATCACAAATGAACATTACTCCTTACAACAAAGTTTAGTAATCAGCGAAATTTTTTTTGACAATAGTCAACAGTCCAAATGTTATATGCTATGTTGAGTCAATACAGCATATTACGTTTGGACGTTAAATAAATATGCTAGTTTTTGGTTAACAAAACTAGCATCTGAATATCACGTTATTAAAAAAAGTCAAATTAATTCTATGTATACATGTATATACTTCTGCTGCAATATAATGTCCGGATGGCTATAAGTCTGAATCTCCAATTTAGGGTTTCGAATATGCAGATAACAATAATGACAGCATTGCCTCAGTTTCTGCTGAAAAAAAAAATGCTGTTCACTTTTAACTGGCTGATAGTACTGTTACAAGTTCGGGGTAGGTACACTTAGAGATGGAGGTCTTTGATAAATGAAAGAAAATAGTTAAAGCTAACCTAATTTATTTACAACCAGCTACACAAAAGAATACCTATGTCAATACTGATTAAAAACAATAAAATAGATGTCAAACAGAACAAATAACTACTATTTACATAAAGGTTCAAAAATCTAAATTATAAAAATATATACACATTATCTGTACATAAAAAGAGTCTCTAATCACTCACAGTGGTGGACCCAATGCACGAGCACTAATGAAAATGAACCTCTTACAGCCCCAAAACCCCTTCGTCAATCTACTTACCACAATCAACCACGCCAGACACCCTCGGACACCTGTCGCAACTTAATACTTCTCGCCACTCGTCACTATCACTTCATTCAACTCACACCAGGCACCTGTCAGCCAAAAATGCTCCTGCCTCTGCCGCAGTTCTCTTTTATATCCTTACTCTAAAGTCTCGAATTCTCTCGACAAGTTTTATCTCACACCTCCTGGAAGGGTGTCGCATCAGGGTCAAGCACCACCCCGCAAAATAGAGTACGAACACGAAAACACTAGACCATGATATCTTCTGTTACCCGATATCGGTGTGCAGGTGGCCACCGCCGCACATCGCTAAAAGGTAACGTGAGCAGCACAATGCACGTCGAACCTCTTTTCTCTTGCCGTTACTATATCAGCTTACAATGCTATCTGATTAACGCGGCGCCACGGAGGTCTCTTAGCTCTGCCGCCACTGTATCCTCTTTCACCGCTCAGCCAAATCGTCACGGCTCGCAACAGTACTTACACTACAGAAATATATTACAACCAGGGGTACAGGTCCTGTGAACGTCCTTGAATGGTCGATCCAGTTTTCTCCAATAAGGAGCTCCTACCGATGTTCTACGAATCGCCTTTTAAAGTACCGAAGTATGGTACATGGAAATATACAAAAAAAATTAATACAGATGTCCAGGCAGGAGATCCTTCTGAGTTGAATATTTCTACACTAAGAATGTTGACTGGATTCAGTTTCTTGGACGTCATTCAATTTGAAATGGAGTACGTCCAAGAAACTGAATCCAGTCATGCACTCTCATTGCACAGTTTTTTCAAAGATTATACTAAGAATGTTCTTGGTTGTGAATTCTAAGTTACGTGGCAGTAGTTCTAAGTTGTGAATTTCTAAGTTGTAAAAGTTCTAAGCAATGATTATCTAGTTACGATGGGCCGAAGTTTTGAGTTGTTAAGTTGATGTTTCTAAACTGTGGTGATTCTGTTACGTAAATTTTTGACATTACTGTGTTATGACTTTTCTAGGTTTTAGTTTTCTAAGTTCTGTGTGGTTCCCACCTGAACACAACTAGCATAAAAATGCTGGCTAATGGTAATGTTACAGACATGCCTGACCAACAAGATGTCCTCGCTGCCACACCTCAGCAAGCATCTATTGAATGCAAACAGGCAATGGACATGTTCTCGTATTTCAGTGGCTGGAGCGATGACGACATTGAAGAATGTTGCAGTCTCTCCAGAATAAAAACCTTTCAGCCAGAGGAAACCATATTCGGTAAATATAATTTCTCCTCTCAGAACTTCGTGTTTCTTCAAGGACTTCTTTTTGGATTTATCCTTCTTAAGAGTGTAAGGTACATAAACGAACGCTAAAAACAGCAATTGAAATCTACACTTTTTGAAAGTCAATATGGAAATACGTACTACAAAACAACAATATTAGATAATGATATTTGCCAACTTTATGAGCAAGAATTTATCAGAACGATGCATGTGTTAGTTGCGCAGCGATTAAATGTACTAGATTTCGGTGTCTGGACAGGAGAAAAATGTTTGCACAGAAAGTTGGCAAAAACTATTTTCTAGGATTGCATTTTTTTAAATTGGCTTCGAGAAACTAATAAGTTTAAAATTATTCTTTAAGCGTGTGTGGTATATAATTCAGCGCTAAAAGCATCAATTTAGAATTGTATGTTTCCTGAAGCCAATTGGTAAAAATAAAAAAAAAAAAAACCAGCAATCCCATACAATAAAGTTTCTGGGCAAAAATTTTTCTCGAGTAACGTATGTCTGAATAACACTGAAGAACAATCCCAAACCTCGTACATTCTGGGTAAATGTTTGCTAATAAAGTGCGCAAATATAATTATCAAGGGTTATTGTTTTGTAGTTTTTCTGTATTAACATTATAAAAGCGTAGATTTCATTTGCAGAACTCAGCGCTTGTTTGTCTACCACGGCCTCTTAAGCGCTGTACTGTGTACCGTGCAATCTTTATCTCAATGCCTTGTACCAATGACTTCGACTGGAAACGGAAAGGGAATCTGCCATGGTTAAACAAATTCGGGATGATCGGATCAGAAATCAAACTCGCGTCGATCTGATTGCAAGTTCAAAATGGATTATCTATCTGCCAATTCGCTTTTTTTTTTTCACGTAAGATTAATAGCAATCTAACGGTATTTGAATTTGCACACCACTTCACCACATTTTAGTTAGTTTCGACAGATAGTTGCTGAAAAGTAGCGAGCTATCCGCGTAGGTGACAAGAACACAACTGCAGTCTCGCAGTACCAGCATGACAACAATGACAACAAATACTCATAATCCAGTAAATGAATAGATTTCCGTGGCAATAAGTGAGAATTACAATGGTTTTGAAAATGTCATTATTTAGTTCACTAAATGACAGAATCGAAGTGCTATGATCCCCAATACCACAAGTAATGGTCATAAAATAATATTTGTACGGCATTTCTCTTCTCTCATTCAACGAATATACAAATAAATGAAACTATTGAAAACATATTTCTATTATTTTAGAATTAACGGAAGGGATGTAATGATATTTAAAAAATTCACGGATTAAAAAAAACGTTTTACAAACATATTGCAAAACCAAACTTCTTGTAAAATTTATCAACTTGTAGTTAAGGGTTTTTTTTTTTTCTGGATTTTGCGAGATGCTTTTAAAATACTGCATCGCAGGTTGCGTTTTCCTGAGAGCACGGCGCACGTACAAACCAATAATCCTTCG
The DNA here is from genome assembly GCA_003012365.1 of Medauroidea extradentata. Taxonomy (NCBI): domain Eukaryota; kingdom Metazoa; phylum Arthropoda; class Insecta; order Phasmatodea; family Phasmatidae; genus Medauroidea; species Medauroidea extradentata. The sequence goes on from PNEQ01109684.1 coordinate 7,273, forward strand.
ACGGAAGTACTACTTTTTGCCTACATACCAGACGTTGTGTGATTGTTACTGCTACAGTTAACTGCATTTTTCTGGTAACCGGTTCATTCTAGAAGCTTGCAACAAGAGGGCATTTTTTTTTTGTTCTTTACTATGTACTTTTCGAATAGACAACAAAAAATGTTCTCAAAACCCTGATGGTACAGTAATTTCATACAACATGAGGGAGGCGAACCCTAATATTTTCCTGAAAGGAAAACATTTGAGGGCTGAATATGTTACATGTTAATATCTTAATAAGACTTAAATATTAACTATAGAATTGTAATTTTACTCCTAACAGTATTCGGTAGTTTGACCAAATACTATTTGTAAACTCCATTTTCAAGGTCTCACAATTATCTCCTTTAGTATTCACTTGTCTTGAAAGTGTTCAATAAAATGTCGGCTTACTTTTCCATGAAGAATCACCTCCCGGAGTTTGAGCAGTTAGTTTCCTTACGTATATATAGCTGTATATATATATATATATATATATATATATATATATATATATATATATATATATATATATATATATATATGCTGTTCCTGAACTACAGGTACACACGCAGTGAGGTGATTCCTTATGAAAAGTAAAGTAGAAAATATATAGGACTCTTAGTACGGTACCTAGGTTTAACATTTAGGGAGTAATGAGCGTTTGAATATCGAGTTTTGAAACAGTACGTTATTAAAATATCGGTAACCGAATTATACAAAACGGCAGTGCAATAAACATTTATTTATATTATAAGTCATCAAACCCACATAAAAAGTTGGTTGATACCTTGAATTGTTACTAAAATAAGAGAGGTGGCCACACACTAACTGGATTCAACTTTTATACCGTCGGGATATTGGAACATTTGAAGACGTTTTATTGAGTAATGTGAGGTTTGTAACAAAAATGGTCCTCGTACTGAAACTGTCTAAAAGCCATCGTCGTTAAAAATGCTCGCGGCACTTTAGCTGCAGCGACAGCGTGCCGGGAGTGCATAGGCATTACTCCGTACTTGTGTTTTGATGTCCTCGCTGTACAGGTTGTGGGCAATTATTGTAAACAACATTGCTCACGCTTTAATAAGTGCACGATACCGAACTTCTCAACAGGTACAAACGCCGTGAGGGAATTCTCTATCAATAACGGGGTAGAAAACATTACGTACGAACAACGCCGTACAGTAACTCGTAACGGCGATATCCGCCCTTACATATCGACTTTATAGAGGTTTTAACTGAAATTAACGAAAGCTACTGGACATTTAAGAAAGATTCTGAGAATTATGTTACTTTGCGTTGATTTTAAGCTGTTGCACAACTATTGATAAGCATAAACATTCCCTACAATGAGAAAAAAAGAGGTTTATGTTCCTGCCGATATGTGTACCTGACACTTGGGTATTTTTATTGTATTTTAAAGATGTAACACGCATACATAATGCACGTCACCTTCAAGGAACACATTGATGCGAATTGTTTGAGAGGATTATCATGTGAAGGTGCACTTCGTTACTTGCCAGTTAGGCAACCCGTGTTTCAAGGCTGGTCATACGAGAGGGGGTGCGCGCGCATCGTTAGCTTTAGCACCGCTAGCATGTGTGTCAGAGTGGCATTGCACTGTTGCTGTACAACATTGAGAGACAGTAAACGTACGGAGAAATTGCAGATATGCGTCTGTCGTATAGTGCTGCTGGAGGTAACGCAAGAGGAGCTCAGCGTCTGTATGTGCTCAGACATTTCCAAACCGTTACTGTCTCGGATTTTCTCGTCTGTGGCATAAGGTTACGCGAGACTGGAACACGCCGGCGCGAGACGCAACGTTCGAACAACCAGGTTTGAAGAGGAAATATTGGAACTCATCGCAGATTCGCCATAAAGTATAGTACACGTGGAATCGCTCGCATAATGCATACGAGCCACCAAAGTGTGCGGAGAGTTCTGCATGAACAGCAGCTACACCCGTCACATCGCGAGAAGGTGCGAGCATTACAATCAGCCACGTAGAGTTTTCGCTCGCAGGTGTCTGCATCAACGCGCACACGAACCTGGATTTCCTCGCAGCATTTTGTGGACCGAAGAGTCTTCTTTCATGCATGATGGCATTCTCAACATTCGAAAAAGATACGTATGAAATTGTATCAACCCTCATGCAATGGTTGAACACTGTTATCAGGGAACATTTGTTGTTAACGTCTGTGCCGGCATTGTTAGCGACGACAACCTCATTGGATCGTACTTTTTGCCGACGCGTTTAACTGGTCAACTTCGACCGTTTTTAGAGGACGTACTGCCTGTTCTGTTGGAGGACGTGGATTTACAATCACGACAGCGTATGCGGCACCAAACAATGGAGCCCCTGCACACTTCAGTTTGGAAGTTCGTCATCACCTTACCACCACTATAGGCAGAGGCGGACTTGTAAAATGACCACCACGCTCCCCAGACCTGACGCCACGTGATATATTTCTGAGGGGTCATCTGAAGACATGAGATCCCAATCAACACAGTAGCTAAACTTCGCTCCCGGATTACAGCTCCCTGTAGTACCATTTGCAACACTCCCACGCATTTGACCGCGTCAGACAATCAATTGTTTGTCGCTGTCAGTTGTGTAGCGAAGTTGGTGGTCGGCACATTGAACCATTTCTGTAAAATACAAGTGGATTGTTTACAAGGTACGTTCTCGTGCAGTTACTATCTACTATTTTTCCTTTTTATTTACAACTTTCAGAAGATCTGTACAAACACACTATGTCCTATCGCATAACCCACATTCACGGTCGTAGAAGAACAGGTCTGGACACTCGCCTATCTAGCAATGTATTTTTCTTGACCCCTTTGTTGTTTGACTGCAGTTCATCAAGTTACCGAGAATATTGTGTTTTATTGGCGCTTCAGTTAGGGCGGTCGGACTCAAACTCCGCTCAATTTTTTCAATTGTTAAATTTATAAAGTAAATAAAGATTGCCGGAGCCTTTTCTTAAATTTGTGAGCGAAGAAACTATTTCATAAATTGATAAAAAAAATATATGTTTTGATTAATTGTTTATCTTAGTGGAAAGGAAGTAGGCGGAGTTTGAGTCCGACCGCCCTAACAGTGGCGCCAATAACACAATATTATCGGTAACTTGACGAACTACAGCCAAACAACAAGGGGGTCAAGCAAAATACATTGTTAGATAGGCGAGTGTCCAGACCTGTTCTTCTACGGCCGTGCTCACATTCACACGCAGCAACTAAACCGTCCGTGGTCGTATGACCAGTCTTGCAACGCTGTTTGCGTATTTGTCACGCAACAAAGTGCACCCTCTCGTACAGTTTGCATCTTTGAAAATCAATAAAAATACCCAAGTGTTACAAAAATTTGTACGAACATACAAACCTTTTCTTGTTCTCGTTGAAGGAAATGTTTGTACTTCACAACGTAGTTGTACACAAGCTTAGAATCAAAGTAAAACTAAAGTAACATCATTCACAGAATCTTCCATTAATGTCCAATAGGTTTTATTAATGTCATATAAAACCTTCAAAAACGTTCTTTGTAAGGTCGGATATCTCCCTTACGAGTTACTGCACGACATTGTTCATATGTAATATTTTCTACCCCATTTTTGAAAGAGAATCACCTCACAGTGTTTGTACCCTGTTATTTTTAGTAAGAATTGAAGTTATCAACCATCATTTTATGTGGGTTTGAAGACCCCAGTAACACATAACAGTGTTTAGAGCGTTGTCGTCATAATTAGGTTTCTCATATTTTAATAACCTGCGGTTTAAAAACTAGATATTCAAAGGCTCATTACTCCCTAAATATAAAATTTAGGTTCTAAGTGTCCTTTTTTTTCCTTCTTTATTTTTATAAGGAATCACCTCCGTGTGTTTGTATCAGTAGGTCACGAACAGTATGAATGCATGTATGTGTGTATGTTACTGTGTGTGTATGTGTGTACGCGTGTGTGTATGTGTGTTCGCGTGTGTCTGTGTGTGTGTACGTGTGTATGTGCGTATGTGCGTATGTACGTACGTATGTATATATGTACGTATTCGAGATGTTCCTGAACAACACCGACAAACTCCCGCAGGCAATTCCTTATGAAAAAAGTAACAGAAAAAATGTTTTACACTTTTCGCGTAAACGTAATTTTAAGGGTGTTATGAGCCTCTGAATATTACAATTTTAAATAATATTTCCCCAAAATATCGGGAGCTGAAAATACATGAAAAAAAAAAAAAAAAAACATTGTTTACAGCATTGCTTTATGCTATTGGGATCTTGAAACCAACAGCAAATACCGGTTGATATCTTAAACTCTTAAGGAAATTGCAGGGGTGGCTACCCTTAAATTGCATACAGCTATTTTATCGTTACGATTTTAGATCATTTGAAGATGGTTTATTGAGAAATAAGACCCGTGTAAAAAAATTTCCCTTGCTGCAACTGTCTAGGACATACCGTTTAAGATTCGCGCAGACATACAGAGCCTAGAGTATAGGCAATGCTGCAAACATGCATGTGATGTGTGCAGCGTACTTACGATGGTGAACATTCACTGTAAATTACAAGTACAATACAAAGTCGCAGATCAGTTTGTTGCTGGCATTCTGCGTACTACAGGGGCGTCATTTGGGGCTACAGGGGATTTAGAATTTTATGTCTATAAATATATTTTTTGTATTTTTAAATGTAAATAATGCTAACTTAAGCACATAAAACTGAAGTTTTATTATTAAAGTATCTAATTTATACATGCTTAATTAATAAAAAAGATGTAACAAGGTCACTGTTAACGCACAATTATTTCATGGACTGTATACAACTAATACAATTAACGGTAACGGATGCCACATTTTTATAGCGATATACAGTGAGGCTGCCCGAACGCACTACTCACCGCCATGTTTGATCTTAGATGATGGCCTCCTCCCGGAAGCCCAAGGCTGCCAACCGCTGGCAGATGATGAGGAAGAGCTGCTGCCA
>PNEQ01109685.1:0-12260 GCA_003012365.1 Medauroidea extradentata
TTCTGACCTCTCGGCCACCGCGGACCCTACACCAAATGAGAAACACGATTTATAGAACTACAAGTTCCGCAGATTTGATCGTAGAGATTTATTGCATCTAGTAAGTCTCCATAGCGTCCTCGAGCATCAGTGATATGAATGAAGATCACATCAAATAATTGACTATTCAGACAAAGTGATAACGGTCTATGTATTCGGTACTCTTCCCATTAGGAACGAAAAAAAAAAAAAAAACTTTCAATCAAATATTCGAAACTTACCACAATTGCTATTAGTTTCGAAGAATACCATTTAGCACTGCGATTGCAATAACTAGTTTCCAACGGATTACTTATACACGGAAAAAATATTTCGTGGCATCTACAAAATATTTTGTGAGTATTCACCCTGAAAAATTTATTTTGTAGTCACCACAAAAACTTTAAGTTGTAACCACTATAATATTGTAGCCACCACAAAATAATTTTGCAGGAAAGACTTCCTACAAATATTTCATTCAGTGTAGTTTTACATATGACAAGATCTGGAAGGCACTTTTTACCTTCCAACGAAAATGGAGAGGTGCCACAAGTGTCTGTCTGTGTGTGTATGTGTGGCGTCGTAATTCCCAAACGGATAAAACAATTGCAATGCTGTTATTTCAAAATCAGAAAGTTTCTTAGCTGTAGTTGATGAAAATATGTCCAGTTGTTTAAAAGTTATAAGCTCTATTTCGAATTGGTGTGAGAACTTCATAGACATTTAATTGAACATTTACTATGCTTTTATATTTAATTTACTCAATCGACCTGATATGTGTTTGTAAATCCGATGGTCCTGCAATGAAATGGTAACCTAGACCTGGTGGTACGCACATGCGCGAATGTTTATTGTTTGGATATAGTCGTTCCTTGCTTTCAACTGTTTAGCACGTATTGTAATCATAACTAGTATTTTATCTTCTTATACACGTAACTAAAATTTGCGAAGTTCAAAGAGAGTAGAACAAAATAATAAGACCAAATCCACAAAATGTTCCAACTGGAAAAATTGAATTTAAACGTAATTTAAGGCTTTTGGCATATCTTTTGAAATTGTCACCTATGTACGCGCAATATACAAAAGTTTTCTTGCAGTTACTTGAGTTCTTTTAAGTTTTCTATTTTAAACTAACCTTTTTGTTTACCTAGTAGTCCCCCTATTTTAATCAACCAGGGGTAAATGGTACGAAATCACATTTATCTTACCTATAGATTGTTAAGTAAACATAGCATGCTTGTTTCTTCGATGCATGTACTATGTAGATCTGTTGTGGGTATTAGATTGAAATGAAACACATTCTTTAAGGCTTTAATGCACAAAACATGTACATATGGTACATTTCATCGAAGAATCACACTTCCTATATAAATGTATACGGCAAGGAGAAATGAGATTTTACCACCGCAAAAACACACAAATTTTCACTCAGTGAAAATTTGTTTCAAGCATATTACAGAATGATAATCTGAATATGCCTGAGCCATTTACTTCGGTTAATAAACAATTTTGTTGCACAAATGAAATACTTCATTAGGCAGTTTGCAACGTTGCCACAATCTAATGAAGTTGTTTAAGTCTCGGTCTTACTAACAAAAAGGACAAAGTTACAAGAACTCTGGAATGTATTAAAGCTAGCGGTAAGAGGTTTTCGTCTTCCTCTTGCTCTCGAAATAATAATTCGCAGTTTCTGTAATTATTAAAGCAAGTGTTTTGAAACGAGAATCAACCACCGGAGATATAATACTGTTAAATAGTCCAGCATTGAGTGGTAAAAGAAAATTATAACTACACAATTTAAGAGGAGTCCTCGACTGGCGCATGGACGGCGTTGCAGCGTGTCACGCGCATACATTTTTACGCGAAATCGCTTAACTTATTCATATTATGTTTACCTACGAAAAGAACACACACTTGAAACCATGCTTCTATTTTTTCAAAAATGCAACACGCTTGTTAGAAACATGATATTCGGACCTCTCAAAATGGCTAAAAACGGGGTTTTTAGATTGTTGTAACTCTGAAAATATTACCTGAATTCGTAAAGTGCAAAACGAGAAGCATGCGTTGGTCTTTACTTCAAACTATTCAAAAATAAAATATTGGGGCCACCGCTTAAAGTCCCATAGTAAAAAGACTACAACGGAAACCTTACACGCCAGTTTGGCGCGCTGGGAATAGAGGCGATACGCTTCTCGTCACGCGTGGGATACTGGCTCTTATCGCTACGCTGTTACCACGCGTCAAAGGTGGAAATTTGACACCGCGAAGGACTCCTCTTAAGTCTAGCTTTTTTTGTAGGGAAACATTTTCTAGATTAACCTATTATTTTCTAATGTCTGTTAATTCCAATTCTCTTTCCTGGAGACTCGCTGAACCGATGCTGTTTAATTCAAATATGTATAGATATAAAATTTTTCGTAATTTTTAAAGGGAGAATATGTTATTATAGGTTAGAAATAGTACGCTGTACTTGTACTTTATGTAACTAAAATAAAATGTTGAGTCGAGTCATTTGTATTTATCGTAAAAAAATTAGTGTCACTAGCTATTATTGAAGATAACATATTAGCGTTGAAAATTCGACAAAACGTTATAAACATGACAATGTTTTTATTTTCTATTAGCACCACACACTTGATAAAAATATATTTAACTTAATCAGTATCTGATTTTACAAAAAGTTGTATAATCAATTGTGATTTATTATGACATAGTGTTATTTTTATAACCTGTTAACGCCTAAAGTGTTTCTAAAATTATTATACACACTTGGTTGTCAGTAAAAATTAACTACTGTGAAAATACTTTGACCAGTCAAGCGTTTAAGTCAATACTAGTTTGAATATTTCTCTGTCTCTACCCGTTCTATACATATATTCTTAGGATATTGTTAATGCTGGTCGACTGTTCTGCTTGTTATGACAGTTTCTCTCTGTGGCACTAGATATAGAGCTTTCGTAGGTTTTTCTTTCGTTGTTCTTCAGTAAAAGTACATAACCGACTCACATATTACGCGCAAATTTACTTTTCTGCCTCTCTATTTCAATCGTCAATTTCCAAGGCATTGTGTTGTTCGTGGGCACTTAAAAAACCCGTTAACATAAGTTGTTTACTAACTACTTGAAAATTTCTAGCATAAATAAATTCAATCCAGATTTGGTGTGTTTGTCAGAAGCTCTTCTCAAAATTTAGAGAAATCAGAGACCCCTGAACACACAAAAAAAAGTTAATTTTAAGTTGACACAGCTGTAAGCGTATCACTTAAATATCAAACCCTCTAATTTATGTTAAGATTTTTTCAATTGTCTTTCATAGCATTGCTTCATGAATTCGCCTAACCACTGTAGACAACATTGGCCTGTATATTTGTGAATTAATGTTTTTTAACTGTATTAATCCACTAATCATAGGCCTAACATAAACCACCTGAAGCAACTAAAGGCACTTGCCAAATCACATGCATGCACCGTACATTTTCGGCCACAAAAGAAACGGGTACAATTTTATTCACAAGTTCTGATGAAGTAAAAATATTTATTTCCTATACAGTACATACACAGTAACTTCTTGTTGCTTGTAGTAAAGACTTCATCATGTTGATTAATTGCAGTGACAGGAAATAATAAAATTTACAATAAAATTAATAATAAACTGATTGTAGTGGCCGTGGTATTTCTACCAGCGTTATTTTTAACTCACTTTTTAGGCATGACGCCGTTAGGCTCATTTCTACGATGCTAGAGGTTAAGGCCCTTATCTGAGAATATGATTTTTCTGTTCACGTACACAAACGTAGCGTACATAAGCTTTTTACTCCCTAATGATTTTGACGATTGCAAGTGAAGTCGAGTTAATAATTTGTGACCTGTAATGTAGCAGCAGCAATGTAGGACTCAGCTCTCACGTACAAATAATCTTGTCGTAACGAACATCAACCTGCGGAATGTTAGTTATGTGTTTGTACCGCGTGTTACTTTTCAATGCCTCACATGCACAGTTGTTGTACAGGTTTGATGATACTGAACTGGCAGATATCGCGAGTTTAACGTGAGTGGCACCATACGAACCGCTGAGAAATGCTTTCCTGCATTGGACAGATAGTTCTGTCTGAAGGCGCAGTAAGGATTGAAAATTTTTCACCAAGCCCTTATATTCATAAAAATATTACTTTATTTCTGTGAAAGAAAAAATTACGAGCAGTTTGTGTAATTCTTGGCTTACGGTACCATAATCCTTATACACGGTACCTAAATATTTTTTTACACAATACCAGAGTCATGGTACGCTTAATGATTCTGAGAAGTGTTTGTAGTCTCTACATAAATTTGGTACATTGGGCAAAATATATTTTAAGTATAGGATTACAGTATCTGAGGAATTTTTAAAAATTTTAAAAATCATGATGCTTAATATAATGATTCGTGTAGGTCTGGTAACAATGCAAGCACATACGAATATTGTAATCTATGATGTTTAACAATATTGTATTCGTGAGGAGACGGATTCGATTTATGGTTCCGACGATCGTACTTTCGGTTTTCTCTAAATCGCTCCTGGCATGTTCTGGCATGTTCCTCCAGGTGGACTCCTCTCACAGTTCTTGCCATTGTCGACAATATTGACCCGTTAATTATTATGAATAGGCCAAATAAACAAACAAAACACATATACAAGTTACCAGGTTTATTTGATGTTCTGATTTTCTTTGTTTTAAGATCGACAAGTTGGACAAAATATTCCAATAAGTAATTTCTTGAATGAAAGCTATTACAACACTGACGAGACACTGAACAATATTTAACAAGTCAATTTATCGAGCACATATTGCTCTACCACACGATCATGAAAAGTTACGTTCATTACCTCTAATGAGTACAATTTAAGCATAAAAACATAAAACGTGTACAACCACGTCGGTGCTCGCGCGAGCTCTACTGCAAGAACATTTATAAATATCTTAAACAAGAATATAATTCAGATACGAATAATACAATGCTAAATGACGATACAATTCGTGCACAAGCATGTGGAAATACAAATGATGTGCTATTATGTAGGATTAAGTGCAAGATGTCCCAATTTGATTTGCCCTGCGTATTATTTACATGTCCGGCTCTGGAGGACCTTACAAATGTCTCTAGCCGTGCAATACGTCAAAAATAAGTTACAATTGGACAATTTCCAGTAATACGCCTGTTTAAACAAACCTCAAGCGTTTTGCGCTCACACCGCGCATAACATTTGTGTTACAAAATCCTGAAGTGTACAAAAAATCTGGTTCCTACGACATTTACACGCAGCAAACCTAGCAACGTCAATCTCTCGCCAAGCATTACTCAACTGGCCCCACAGCGCACGTGCAAGGAGGGAGGGAAGGGGTTTTGCACAGAACACAGGATACGTCGCACACTTCTTGGCAAAACTATCCACAGATCGGCGATCATGGTCACTAATTCGCAGCCAGGTGCCCTCAAACCCCGCACTTAGAGCGCACTCGGCGCAGTATGTAAAGTCAAATTTCCGTACTGCTTGTCAGATGTTGATGCTGCATACACCAAACACGCCAAGTATCCTACTGAAGTAAATATGTTACTATCAAACTAACGGTAATGCGAACATTTTATTTCTACCTAAAATACGAAAATCATTACCACTGCTGGAGTTTTGCCTCATAACTTAACTAACCACTTTTCGCTCTTGAACATCCCGGTTTACGGACATCACTCATCGCGCTAATCCTCGCGAAGTATGAGAGTAAACCAGCTGGCCAGCGATATTCCAACAAACCCGATAACGAAGTGCCATTCACTGGGATGAAGGTAGCTTACAAACATCTCTCATCAACACAGTATATAGCGTAGTCGTGTTAAGCGTGATCAAATCAGTTTGTTCGCTGTATTCGATTATGGCCTCAGACATAACATTTTCACTGCGGCAGAATCTATGCTGAGTTTTTACTACGAAGCAACATTTTCATTAACAAGTCGCGGAAAAGTATGAATCGGCAGAAAAAAAGTGACTAAAGCTTCAAAAGTGTTTACTTTATCGCAAACAGCCTATACTTTCCTTTTTTTTTTCGAGACGACGCCAAATTATTCTGAACAATGTCAAATATATCAGAAGAGATACATGACATGTGTTTCATTGTTCTAAAGAACAAACTACACGTATATGAGAAATGAGAATTTATTCATTCGTCTCATGGGCCAGTTGATGGACAGCATTTTAAACGCCACACACAGTTATCTATGTAAGTTTTTAATTTCTACGTCAGATTTTTTGGCGCCCAACTTGGGGCACTATGTTGTGTAAACAGCAGTGTTTTTCCCGATATTTCCGCTTTAAGAATGCAGCAAGCTCTAAAAGTCAGTTGAAGTTGGAGTACGGAAGCAGGCAAGCGACAAGGACTAGACTGGCTCGTGCCTCAACAACCGTGTCGTCTTTACGATGCGCTGGGCGTGAAAACGGCGTGCAGTGTTTCGATCGTTGGCTTTTTTTTCTATGGTACTCTATGGGCTGAACCAATTGTTTGTTTATAGAAAGTGTATTGTAAAACATAGCGAATGCTTCTCTATTTTCGTTTTACGATTCCATTTTTTTTTTTTTTACGTGGCAGCAGTCTGAAAAATCGGTTTTTGGACATTCTGAGGTGCCCTGAAACCATGTTTTTTTTCTAAGCATAATATCTAAAATACAAAAATAGAGAAGCATAGGTTTTAGTGTGTTTTCTATTCGTAGATAGAGATATCGAACACACATTTAGTAGTATACTATACAAATTATTCTCCTAACACACTGCAACTCAGCTTATGCTTTTTGGACATTTTTGGACATGTTTTTGGACATTCTGAGGTGCCCTGAAACCATGTTTTTTTTTTCTAAGCATAATATCTAAAATACAAAAATAGAGAAGCATAGGTTTTAGTGTGTTTTCTATTCGTAGATAGGGATATCGAACACACATTTAGTAGTATACTATACAAATTATTCTCCTAACACACTGCAACTCAGCTTATGCTTTTTGGACATTTTTGGACATGTTTTTGGACATTCTGAGGTGTCCTGAAACCATGTTTTTTTTCTAAGCATAATATCTCAAATACAAAAATAGAGAAGCATAGGTTTTAGTGTGTTTTCTATTCGTAGACAGAGATATCGAACACACATTTAGTAGTATACTATACAAATTATTCTCCTAACACACTGCAACTCAGCTCATGCGCGAGCTGTATAAGACTCTAAAGAAGGACAGCTAGACAATTTTATTGTACTTTCACTTTTTGAGTTATAACATTTATTCAGATTATATTGTCAAAGTTTTCTCTTCGACTAAAAATAGGATATATTATTGGTTAACTGCTTGACATAAATAATAGTGAGATCATTAATTAATTTGTCATGTAGAATTATTTCTAGAGAACTGTATGTTAACTTTCAAGAATTTTCTTGCAATGATCATGCATGACAAATTAATGAAAGATTCTATTATTATTCTTGAGAAACAGTTTACCAAGAACATACCCTATGCTTTGTCAAAGAGAAAATTCTGATAATACAAGTTGAATAAACGGTTTGGCTCAAAATTGAAAATAAAATAAAATTGTCTTAAGTATTAAACATTGTCCGTTATGTACGGCCGTGCTTGAGAAGAGGTAATGGGAGGGATGGGCAAATAGCCCAATGCTCACCGTTTCTTGAAGCGCACTTGATGCCATCAATGTAGGATAAAATTAGGTCATTAAACGACGCGCCAGACTGAAAAATAGATGGTGCCGGCTGTGAATAAGATAATCGCTTGTTCGCAGAGGCGACGACCTGTGTCCCTGCTGAAGTACGAAAAGGGGGGGGGAGGCAGTTTCCCCGAGGGGGTAAGGGGGTTCGTGACACGAGAGCCAAGCCACCCCCGCCCAGCAGTAAAGCCTGTTAGGCGACGCTGCGCGCGACTCGTGCGCGTCACTGGAGGGATTTATGCGCGTCTCGCACACGTCCCGCGCCGCCTCGTAAAGGGACTCACCCTGCATCAACCCTCTTCCTTCGCTTCTACGCTACTACTACGTGTTCCCTCGCAGACGCGAAGGTGCGGTTTATGTGTATTCCGCATCTGCTCGGCGCGGTCCCTTGTTTAAGAGGAGTCTGTACCGGTGTCAAATTCCTGCGTTTGACGCGTGGAAACATCGGAGCGATAAGAGCCAGAGTACCACGCTCGACGAGAAGAATATCGCCTCTATTAACAGTGCGCCAAACTGGGGGCAAGGTTTTCGTTGTAGTCTATTCCCTACTTGACTTTAAAGTCGCCATATTGTATTTTTTTTTAAGTTCTGAGAAGAAAAATGTTAAATCGGCGACTATATCGCAAATCAGCTAGCAATGTATAGTCAGGTCGCAATCAGTCCGGCAAATGCTGAATATATAAAAAAAATTGCCACACAGATAGCGGCGTAATTATGTGTTAACAGATAAATCGCAATGTCTGTATTGTGGCGCAATACAAATATAATTTGCGATATAATCGCATATTTAAAATTTTTCTTATTAGAATTTCAAGAAAGCTTAACTAGTAAAATTCAACATGGTGACTGAAACCGTAAGTGGTTATCCCCCCTAAAATTATATTTTTAGGTAGTTTGTAGTAAAGGTCAACTCATGCTGCTGATTTTGCGTTTTACGAGTTCTGGTGGCATTTGGGGGCCGCAGTGGCCGAATGGCCAAACCATTCGCCTCCCACCAAGGCGAACCGGGTTCGATTCCCGGCGGGGTCGTTCTCGGGATTTTCGCATGTGGTAATCGTGCTGGTCGGCGGGTTTTCTCGGGGATCTCCTGTTTCCCCCGCCCTTTCATTCCGCCGCTGCTCTATACTCACTGTAGGCTATCCCACACATCACCAGCGCTATAGACGCCGATGTTGAGTGCTGACCGAAATCTCTCACTCACTGGTGGCATTTCCGGGGTTACAGCGGTCTAAAAAAAAAAGCTGTTTTTAGCCATTCTGAGAGACTCGATAAATCATGTTTATAACATTCGTGCTGTATTCTTAAAATTATAGAAACGTAGTTTCAAGTGTGAGTTCTTTTCGTAGACAAATCCATTAGGAATAAGTTGAGCGGTTTCGCGTAAAAAAGAATACGCCTGACATGCTACAACTCCGTGCATATATCAGGCCTCGATTTCTCTACCCGGCAAAAATTGATATTTTACAATATTGCCTTAATGCAACTGTGCATTGTACGACTTCACACAGCCTAGAATTTTTTCAATGCGTTCTGTTAAAAGTCGTTAAAATTTTTTAAACCATGACCCATAATGGATATAATGTTTATATACTGCTCTTGCGATAGATATTTCTGTAAATCTAAAGGAGACAAATGTCGGGGAAATATCTTTCAATTGTGTTGGAAATAGTATTTTCCATGTTTTGGTAGACAAAACCATACGGTTTCACTATTTAGTTGTTTAGTTAAAATTTCGTTAGTTGAATAACTTGCTAGCAACGCGGTATTATTTTCCTTAAAAAGTTATTTTACGTTTTAAATCATTGCTTTCCACAATAATGGGAGACACATATGCGATATTTACTCTTTTATACTTACAAAAAACTATTTTTCCCAAAAGTAGTAGGAATGATAGATCACATCATTAAGTGTGTTTAGTATTGAAAATTGTTTTCTACAGTTTTACCACACTGCATATGTATGTTGTAATATGAAATAATAGCCACAGTAAAGTATTACATTGCTTGGAAATTACGGAAACTAAACAAATAATATTAATTATTTACGGTTAAAATTTAAATTCAGACACGATTCTAAACTGAAGTAAATAATACGTTGCACTATCACACAAAATATTTCTTTGTTCCATCGAAATGCCATATAAATAGAGACCTGAAAAATTCGCTTTTTTTTAAGCGCAAGCTAGAGTTTCAACAACTACATGTCTGTATCACCTTCACAATTGGCCGTTGACTTACTCGACACTTCCTGGAAGTAGCTGAGCCAATAATAAAATTGTAGCTGAATACAGACCCATTTGACTGTGTCAGCGAGCAGCTAATAAACAGCTGCTGTCTGCCCGATTTCACAAATATTCTTGGAGGCTAGCCTACAAATCACTGAACCCGTCTCTACATATAAACAATTGTCTTCGAAACCAATTGCTTTTTTCGATCGTATTTCCATAATAATTGTTTAAATACAACTTTAAGTTTAAGTATATAGTAGGTAGTTAGTTGAGCTTAACGTCTCGTAGAAGTAAAGATCGTTAGAGAAGGGAAACAACGGTTGGTGCGGGCAGTGAACTGGAAGGAAACGCCCACGACATATCAAGAAACATTCCTGGCATTCACCTAGAGTGATATCTGGAAACCATAGAAAACCGAACTCAGGATGACAGTAACTGGTGATCGAACCCGGGTCTTCACAAATACAAGTCCAACGTGCTATCGTCGCGCCACCTCTCTTGGTTTTAAATTCAAGATCGCTAGGAATCAAAACACTGACAAAGTAGGGTCAAGAGTCAAAATCCAAAAATTTTGCTTCATGCCACTGAAATTGGGGGATGTTTATTATTAAACACAACAGGAAAAACATTTTGTACAAATTTTCTTAAGTGTGACAGAGTTTTATGAAAGTCTGAAAAATTGGTCTTCGGATGTGTCATATTAGCAAAATAATTGTAACAGTGGCAACAATTTTGAAAATGGGAACATGGCGTGAACAGAAAATCAAACTACCCTACCAAGTACTATATGTGTACCGAGTTTGACGGAATTCCGAAATTTCAGTTCCTCAGATATGTTGTGTTCAACAAAATATGTAATCTGTCTTTATTTCGAAAATATTAACACAGCATGAGCAAATACATTAAATTCGTTCGAGCTTACTAAATTGCTATATGTGAACTATGTGTGTTGACATTCGGTCCACGAGTTCATAAGTTTTCAGAGGCTCGGGATGTACACAACGCACACCAAACACATACCAGAGCCACAGAATATTTAGGAATACAGAAGTGAAATAACCGATAGGACAGTGAACTCTGTCACACACGCCAGCAAAATGGCTTCCCTGGCCAGCAACATGGCGGATAAGCCTACGACCAATCAGCGTAAGGTGGCTGCCCTGCTAGCCGGTAGCCAGGCCAATTGGAAACCTGCCGTAACCAACCATACACGGGGCTTGTATTAACAAACTCGGGCAGCCAATAAGCGGTGAAGTTCGCCCGTATCAAAAGAGCCGACACGTCATTTCACGTCTGTATTACTATTTAGTCTGTGCCAGAGCACACACGACACATATACAGACAACAAAATAATCTCGTAAGCCTGCAGAAAGTAAGCTAACAATGGGCGCGGTCGACCACAATTTTGATCACCATTTTTTAATTTTTTATTTGTACCAGATGTTTTTTTTTTTACTTTAGACACAAAATGTGACTAATTTTGGCTCTTATGAAATTTTTTTATTTCTCATAGTTTTCGAGTAATGGCTTGTTAAAAATCATATTTTGCATGTTTCCGTTTTAACGACTACACTAAAACCAACTGATACACCAAGCTCAAAAAAATCACAGTGAATAAAGACATTACAGGTTACAATGTCATGCTCTTTAAAATAAAGAATACATATATATTTTTTTTAATTGTTGAATTTATTAAATTTTTATTTTTAGTTTCAGCTTATTTTTTGATACAAATAATATTTATTCTTTATTTTTAAGAGCATGACATTGTAGCCTGCAATGTCTTTATCCTCTGTGTAGTCGTTAAAACGGAAACATGCAAAATATGACTTTAACAAGACATTACGTGAAAACTATGAGAGATAAAAAAATTTCATAAGAACCAAATTTTGTCACATTTTGTGTCTAAAATAAAAAAATATCTGGTACAAATATAAAATTAAAAAAAAAAAATGGTGATGAAAATTGCGGTGTACCGCGCCCTTAAAGATTTTCCGCGGGCTGCAATAAATCACTCGGTAGGCGATAAGCTACACGCTTGCCACTGATGAAAATGTTGCAAGGCATGCGCACAAGTGAATTCCTGTAGTATACTAAAGTATATTACATTTCACTGCTTATTTTCACTTTTACGTGTGGAGTAAACTAAACTTTCATATATATACGTAAAGGTGTTGTGTTGACTCTACTGGAAGTGACGTACTAAAAAACCTACGTTTAACAACCATTTAGTATAGAATTCAGATGTGAAATTTATTAATAATTTTAACCAAAATGAACCT
>PNEQ01109686.1:0-12260 GCA_003012365.1 Medauroidea extradentata
ATGCAATCCAAGATGGCGACCGGAAGTGATGCAATCCAAGATGGCGACCGGAAGTGATGCAATCCAAGATGGCGACTGCAAAGGTCAAGGTCATCCAAGATGGCGGACGGGTGACGTCATCCAAGATGGCCGCCGTAAAAGTCCCCCAGTCCCCACCCCCAACCCCCTGTCCCCGGAGCCCCCTTTTCCATCTACTATTGGGCTTCACCTCAGAGCCTTGGAGATTGCTGTTTCCGCCCCTCTATGTTTACTATGTAGCTCGTGGATGCTAACTGTACGGCATGTGCACGTGAGATAGACACACCATGTGAACGAATGGATTACGGAAAGGAACTGAATAGCCTCAAAGTATAAAGCAACCTCGGTATGTTTCAACAGTTCTGGTCACCATTTTAAATTTACGACACACCCGGAGGAATCATATCTATGACGCAAGTTAAAAAAATTAACCTCATAGTAAAACGTTATACCTACCGTAATTGAATAATTTCTAGTAAACCATTCCATTCAAAACAACAGGAAAAGATAAATTGTTTGATTTACAGTTTTGTTGTATATATACATATATATTTTATTTAGTGTTAAATTTTTTGAAGATGTGTTCCTTACTCAAAAACATAAAAAAAGTTTATATGAACATATGTCCGAAAATCAATAGTTTGCGAGGAATTTCAGGATGTCCTCAACCAGCAACGGTATGAAAAAGTATAGGTTACATCAAAATTCACAGAAAAATTCGCATATTAACTTATCAATAATTAATAAAATCCGATTTCAATTTTTAAAACGTTTTTCTAGGATTTGTCCCAGAAAAATGTTTTTAAACATTTAATAAAGGAAAAGGGTAAGTCGTATGACAAAAGGTGTAGAGATAAAAAATAAAGAACACGATTTTTACAATAACATATCCAAAATTCAGTAATATCCACGTTAAGATTTTACTTAATTTTCCGGAATTTGTCCCAGAAAACCATTAAAGATTTTTAAAAATCTAAAGAATTAGTTTATAAGTGTAAAAAAATTCGGAGATACCTTCGTCGCCAAAAAAAAAAAACATACAAAAACGTCATTGGATTTGAGTTTGAAGACATTTTATTTCAGAGTTACACATATATTAGTTTATTCATTGCTGATATCTGTAATGTGAGGGAAAGAAGTGAGTTGATGTGTGTTCTTTAGAATAAGTATTTAAATGACATGTATTCAGTGAGTGAACGGTCTGATATGCATTACGTGTGTAGTCTTGCAGATGGGAATGTTTTACAAGCTCATGTATTTTAAGCAGATCTTTGAAAGAACTGTGCAATGGGAGTGCATGACTGGATTTATTTGCTTGGACATACTCCATTGCGAAACAAATTACTGTCAAAAGAAAACTAAAAATAAAAATAAGACAAGAAAACATAAATAAGCACAGTATGCTTTAGTCATCAGGATACATACACAACATGAAATTCCAAAACTGGATTCTGGTCAGATAAAACAAGGAACAAACAGAAAATAAAAGAAATAACAAGATTATAAAAAAGATTCCTAAGTTGACATGCGACACAACGATGAGACAAAACAAAAATACAAACAGAAATACAGCAAATGACACAACGATGAGACTAAACAAAACAAAAAGGTGTCGGACACAAACAGAAAAAAACAACAAACAACACAAACGATGAGACGAAATAAAACACAGTAGTTTTCCAAACAGTCAGTATAAACGACGTTTCGCAGTGAAGCATGTCCAAGCAAATAAATCCAGTTATTTTAAGCAGCGATGTTTCCTAACAGGCATATACCTTGTTCAAGAACCTTAACAAGAACCTACCAACGCTTGAGGAAGACCAGCTCATTTAAAAGACGTGTTTCAAATGTTGGAAGACCAAGAGGGATACGAAGCATTGAGTTTGATGAACAAGTTCTTCATGACGTAGACGACAATCCACACAATAGCACAAGACAAATTGCAGTAAGGGAAAGTGTTAGTCAAAGACTGTGTGGAGAATCCTGCATGAAAACTTTTGTACCCTTATCACTTCCAGCTGGTGCCAAGATTAAATGTAGTGGCGGATTTTGAACCGAGAAGAACGTTCTGCCGACGGATGTTACGGAAATGTGCTGTGTTCATTACTTGTTTGGCAATTATCTTATTTACTGATGAGGAAGCTTTTAGACAAGATGGTATAGCTAATTACCAGAACAACAATCAACAGAGATTCTGTCTAAATGTGTGGGTTGGAATCATTAATGATGATATTCTTGGACCCTATTTTTTTCATTGGCTTTCAACTGGAGAAACATGCCTTCACTTCCTTAAAAATGAGTTGCAAAACTTACTTGATGATGTACCTCCGAATATCATCCAATGAATGTGGGTTATGCACGATGGTGCTCCCGCTAACTTCAGTCTCCTAGTATGGCAGTATCTGGATGATCGATTTCACTAAAATGGATTGGTCGAAGGAGATCAATTTCTTTGCCTGCTTGATTACCAGATCTGAATCCAATGGATTTGTTTGTCTGGGAACATTTGAAGTCCTTAGTGTGTGCAACGCCTGTGCCTAACCTTCACATCTTCAAAGAGCCAAACAAACATGGGTTCGTCGAAATACGACGCACTCCAGGGACTTACAACAGAGTACGCCAAAAAGTGGAACGCAGACATACAGCAGGCATTGAAGAAGGAGGTAGACATTTTGAACAATGTTTGCAACGTTCACAACATTACTTGTTTCAATAACACTGGAATTTTGTACCGCAAGATTTCAAATCCATTTTAGTGGTACTTTTAATTATATTTGGGGCAAGAACTTAGACGTACTGATAGCTCATGCTGTGGCAATTAAGGTGCAAATGTTTTTAAGTCAAGAATTTACTATTTAACTCTGAAATAAATTTTTTTTCGAACTTAAATTCAAATACAAATATGTAAATTTTTGCCATCCCCGTATTTATTGTCACCAATAAACAAATTCATAATTATTTTTAATTTCTTAATGCTTTTCGGAACAAATACCGGGAAATTTAGTGAAAACATAACGTGGATATTATTCAATTTTGGATACATTATTGTAAAAAAGTGTGTTCTTTCATTTTTATATCCACACTGTTGGTCTATGACTAACCATTTACCATTACTGAAATGTTTTAAACATTTTTTCCGGGACAAATCCCGGATGAATGATTTAAAAATTCAAATAGGATTTTTTGATATGATAACTGCGAATTTCGGATGTAATAAAACTTTAACTTATCTTTTTTGACAATGTACTTTTTCATATCATTCCTGATTGAGGACACGTCCTTAAATTCCTCGCAAACTATTGGTTTTCGGACATATGTTCAATATGTATTTGTGTAAGGGACACGTCCCCGAAATATTTGACACCAATAATGAGAAACCCTATATATATATATATATATATATATATATATATATATATATATATACACACACACACATTCCAAAAACCAGTAGTTAATATTGTAGTTGTAGAATTCCATGCCACTATGTTGACTTTCGTTTCTCTCTAGCTTAAATGTCAGTAAATGGTTTATAAACTAATATTAAAACTGAGACGTTGGACCTTTGAGCCTGCCAAGGGAGGATACACACATACACACACTACAAACACTACAGCTCTTGTAAAACAAAGAGACTGTTCACTAATACGAAAATGAATCTTGAAACAAAATAAAGCACACCGCCATTCTTCTACATGGCAGCATTAGGTTATCATATTAGAATGCTACATTGTTGACAGCACATGCACCAAAACATAACGAACAGTTTCGTGACTAGATAAGAAGAAACACGTCCAAGTAAAATAATCACACTACGGATTACGGCACTTGCTAGTAAACGTGCGTATCTACAGTAGCTACGTCCATGGCGTAACTTAAATAAACTTATCGATGACGTGGAATGACGGAGACGACAAACTTTGACAAGTAGTTTTTGGACATACTCTGTTGCATTGCAGATGTCTGTCAAAGAAATCTAAAGCTAATAGAAAAAAAACATGAATGAGAAGGGTATACTTAGGTCAACAAGATATATGCATGGTGCTGGAGATCTTTAATGCAAAGAATTATGCAACATTTTGTACAACCCTCTCATCTGCACCGCAGCTTCGTGGCTATTGCCAGAGTGTCTGCAGAGGTATCGCTCATTTGACCACGCCAGTGAGAATGAGGTTGAGAGACGTTGAGAGTTAAAAACAGCCAATCACTGACCGTGAAGCAGAGCTGTAGATGTGCACGCGAGGCACTGAAACTAAATTTTGCATAATTCTTTTCACTTTAAGTCACCAGCTCTACTTATCTCTGTATGTAAATGAGAACACTGACTAACTGACTGACATATCAAACTGCAGCCCTGGTCCTAGAATCGTGAACATTTTTGTGTGGTTTCCCCTCACGTTTGTAGGCGAGCTCTAAGGAAGGGTTTTTCTAAATTTGACCTCTAAGGGGGTGAAAATGGGTGAAATGTGTTTTCGAAGAAACGTCGATAGAGTTCGAACCCGACGGCCTATCGTCGTGATTTTTACTTTAATAGGACACACATAAAAATGCATACTCATATTTAAGGATTTTTCGATATTTAACCTTTAAGGGAGTGAAAAGACCTTAAATGTGTTTCCGATTGACTGTCGATATTTATCGAATCCTTCGGGATAGAGAGTTGGTATTCACTTCAAAATGTTGCTTACGTAAATACCCAAAGAGGAGTTTTAGGATTTTTTTTAAAATTCGACCCTCAAGCAGTAAAAAGAGGCATAATGTGTTTTTTTATTAATATTCCTTATCACTAAAACACAATTGACTATCGTGATTTTTACTTCAATTAGTTACGTATACCAATGTCTATTACAGAACTCCAAGACGTTTCGAAATTCTTTAATTGAGGGGGGTGAAAATACGTAAAATGTGTTTTCGATTATTCCTCCACATCTATCGAAACAATTGAGATATCGAAGTGCTCTTTGCATCAGATCGATGTTTTGTAAATATTACAAATACCGTTAAAATATATTTTCCGAATCCGGCTTCAAAGAGATTTAAAAAAGTGTAAAATGCATTTTCGATTCACAATCGATGTATATCGATCCAATTGGTTATTATACAGCGACGTGATTTTTGTTTAAGATTGATGCTTACTCAAATACCTGAAAAGCAATTTCACGAATTTTCGTAGTTCCCCACCTAAGGAGGTGAAAAGGGATGAAAAGTGATTAAATGTGTTTTCAATTAATTGTCTATATATTTTGAACTCAGAGGGCTATTATGTTTTCCACGTCCAAGAGACGCCAGTTAAGTAGTCTAAAATGTGATTTTAGGTTATTTTTTAAATTCAATCCCTTAGGAGGTGAAAAGACCTGGAATGTGTTTTAGATAAATCCTCGATATATATCGAACCAATCGAGATATTCAGTTAATATTTGCTTCAGGATGATGATTATGTAAATGGCCTAAAGAGGTTCTAGGATTATTCGAAATGTGAACTCTCAGTACTGTAAAGAAGTGATATGGTTTTTTAATGTATTATTGATTTTGCATCATTTGAAAGGGCTATCATGGTGACTTTCACGTCTCTTGGATACTTATACAAATATTTGAGATGTAAAATTAACATTTTTCGAAATTCGACACTTTAGGGAGGAAAAGCCATAAAATGTGTTATCTTTCAGCCGATGATATCTGTCTAACCAGTAGAGATATCATTGTGTTGTTCAAGTCAGAATGATGCCTACGTAAGTACCTAATTAAAGTTATGCAACTTTATTATTTTATAATATAACTTAAATATTAAGAAGATAAGTTAGTTTGTAAACTTTCAAGGCAGACGATCTGAAAAGCAAATAAGACCTGTGATAATTAAATTATACAGGAGTTTAGTTCTACTGTTATATCGAGATGTGTTGTACAACCTCTATGAGCCTAGGCAAATTAACAATTTATTTTTAAATTAAGTTTTCATGAATAATTTCGACCCTATACGGCGGCACAACTGTTTATAGCTCCGGTATATTGTTCCGGAGTTTCCTGGCTCATATTCAATTAAAGGTTGTGTAAATGTGCAATTCTGACTAAAACAAAACTGCAAGACAGATGAAAATAGTGCAATTTGGATGAAGTCGTTCAGTAGTGGTACAAATGTATTATGCAATCCAGTACCACTTAAGTATCTCGACAGTGTCAG
The DNA here is from genome assembly GCA_003012365.1 of Medauroidea extradentata. Lineage (NCBI taxonomy): Eukaryota > Metazoa > Arthropoda > Insecta > Phasmatodea > Phasmatidae > Medauroidea > Medauroidea extradentata. The sequence goes on from PNEQ01109686.1 coordinate 6,197, forward strand.
CCCACATATACCATTTCACTAACCTCAAGTTTGGGGCACCGAAGTTTATATATCTGAGAAACATTATCCCGCCAAAACTGCCTAACGGCGCTTAACTCCAAGTGAAGGTTTTGAAAAGCCAGTATTTTACTGAGGGCGCCATCACCAATGGTTATGCTCGGGAGAAATCTGTCTTAATTCCACGCAAACTACGTATTTCATTCGATTAAGCACTTACATTTAAAAGTCTGGAAGTACCGCACAACGTCAACTTTGCTGTGACTATAAATATGGCCCAGGTGAAGTCGCTGTTAGCGGCAAAGACAAACTTAAGCCTGAATTTCGCGTGGACAGATATAGCTACTTATCCTGCTGCAGAGTTAGCTCAACTAGCAGATTCGACATTCTAACGCTTGATGACCGAACTACCTATCTGGTGTACAAAGACGTATCTGCTCTGAGTAATGCACGCGAGCAAAGCCGCGGGCGTACTGCTAGTATTACATATAATTCCGTAAATGGAATCGGGTCATTTAAAACAATAGGAAAATCAAGTAAAAAAATAAGAAACAGCAGACAACACAGGCTAGAGGCCTGCTTGGACAAACATACAAAATATATTAACCACAAAAATACGACACAGCCATGTAACTAAACAAAACACCATAGTTTACCAAGACAAATGGATTAAATAAATGAACAATACAAATACAGCACAACGAAAAGACGAAACAAAACACAATAATATTCCAAGACAAGAACAGAAAAAAGCGACGTTTTCGGAACGGGAATATATTTTTTCGTCTTCTGGGTCCGTGAACACGGGTGCGACTGATGAGGAGGCTAGAAAGCCATGAGTATTTATCTATATATCTCCCTATCTTGCTCAACCAATGGCAGACCGGCAGTCGAGCTGTCTCCTGATTGGCCGCGCAGCTTACAAGGATTGCTGTTGTTTTGTGCTCAAAGATGTTTCTCTCTTAGTCAATGGGATCAATATATTTTATTTTTTAATTCAGTGCTCCGCTGACTAACAATGTTCTTATTGCTAATAATAAAGGCCGATTCTTTGATTTTCATTTTAATTTTATAGGTTTCCTGTGCGAGTGTTTTTGAGTCCTCCGAAGGAGTTTTGTGGCTATTTTACCCAAGCATGTTCAACCAGTCTAGATTTTAGGAGTTCGCCTTCCTTGCAATTGTGTTGTCTGTCTTTGCGGTATCTGGTTTTATCTTTCTAATTTTTCTTATTTAGTAGTCCTTGTTTTATTTTATCTGGTTCCATTTATGAAATTTTATATTGCATATGTATCCTGTTGACTAAAGTACACTCTACTTATTTATTTGTTTCTATTATCCGTAGTTTTCTTTGACGGACATCTGCATTGTCATAGAGTATTTCCAGAAATGTACATCCAGCCATGCACTACCACTGCACAACCATTTCAAAGAAATAAATTTTACTACCTTAATTTCGTGAAACACTACCAAACTTAGTAAACTTAGATATTGTGCCTCTAAGTATATGAGTAGTTAAAAATTATATTTTAACGCATTCAGCGCTCTGTCCCTAAGTTATTAAGTCATTCTCTAGGCATGAGCCTATTTTATGAGTATTCATTCTCTTATAAATAAACCCTTAAATCTCTCGGAGTAAAGTAGCTTTGGATTTGAAGCTCAATGTACCTCACTAATTTCCTCCATATTTACCAACAGTTTTGCAATAGTTACCTGAATTTGTCTTGCGAAGTGATTTGGTGTCAATGAACCTGTCGTTCTTGTGTTGTGTAAAAGTTGTAAATTCGTAAGTATGTTAAGACGTAAGTTTGCTCTAGTTACAGGCATTAGGTGTACTGGCAATGAAGTGTTTACTTAATTACTGTACTTATGATTTGAGTAACCCGCAATCTCTGTAGGAACGACACTCTCACGGATATCATTATTATGTTTTTAGTCATGAATATAATGACACGAGTATCAAAAGAATGTCAGAAATTAATTTGTTATTTAAACTATACATAACCATTGTATTCTAATGTCGATAATGTTTGACGCCTGCTGAATTTTTTTCTAGAGCAATTTACTTTACAAATCTTTATTATAAGATACAGTCATTAACTTCAAGAAGTAAAAGTAAAATGTATGCAAATCGTTTTTCTAAGCCGGAGTTATCGTTACAGTTGGAAAACATCTCAGAACTTAAAAAAAAATGTCTCGAGAAAAGCGAGAAGCAGAAAGGTAAATACATAGACTAAGGATGAGGATGATCTAAATATTTAAGAGGAAGTACAGTTCTCATCAGTAATCTATTAAACAAAACATAAGAAGTAGTTTTGCTTGCAAAAGAAATTTCAGCTGGACCAAAGCATGTCGAAGGAAATCATTGAATTGTCCGTGCCAAAATAATCTAGCCACTTTTGAATCGAAAAAGTATAAAGTCAGGCCAAACAGAAGTCGTGAATTTAAGAAACTTATGTAATTTAAATGTTACAGTAGAAAGTATTGAAGTTGAAAACGGTACAACAATACAAAGGAAAAAGCGTAGGTTAGTTACTAAAAAGGATAAGCGTTGAGTAATTAATGCAAGGTGAGCCAAACGTAACCAAACAAAAACGCTTGCAAGGTGAAGAACTGAATAAACAACTTACTACTGTACATATGTTCAAGGAATTAAAGGTCTCGTATCAGAAGGAAGAAAGAGACTGAAGTCTCTTCGTCAAGTCTTGTGAATGAGACTATTGAAAAATATAAACACATTTGATCTGTTACATTTCTGAAAGGTGAGAGAATGAAAAGTAGAAATAGAAACGGTCAGGATAAGAAATAAAATTTTGCCAACATTAAAAAGTACATAGGTCATTCGTTGAAAATGATCGTGATAGTTGACTTCTTGTATCTGGGAAGAATAATGCTTTGAAACTTTGTCTAACAGACATTACATTTGGTGTTAGGAAATGACGTGAACAATATGTATGGAATGTTTAAGCACAAAAAAAAAGATCCTTCCAAAAAGAGGTATTATAAAATGTTCAACAGTTACCAAGTAGGCCTACAGGCCGAAGTGAGTGAATAAAAAGAATGTCAATTACAGTCAGTGGAATTTGAACATAAATATTACCGTTTTAATTCTGTGGAAACCAACTGATATTCTGCGAAATGAATGCTATGATTTGCACAATAAAAAATATTTGTTTGGGTTAGTGAAACCAGTGAGGCTAAAAAAGTTTATTTAAATTATTTATAGAAATTAACATTAGTGTTACTTCCAATAGCATCCTACCAAAAATGCACAAAGAAAAATGGGACTAAAATTGTTCAAAACATGAAAAGAGATATCAATCAATGCTTCTTTGCACATGTTCGGTTGCAGATTTCCGTACATGAATATGATTCTCGCTCAAGAAGCAATAATATGAAACACTGCAATATTAGACGGAAATCGTGTACCTTAAAGAGGCTGTCATCCACACAGACTTTAGAGAAAATTGCAACTGTAAATTTACGGAGGAAACGCAAGCTTCGTGCTTAGGCTTTTCTAGAATCCAATATTATTTATACGCTGTAGCAACGTGATATGACGTAGAGTGCAGTGATTCTGCGTCCCATACGATTGCTTTTGAAATGGTATTTAATACTCTTTCAGACTTTTGACACACTTATTTATTTATTGATCTCCCGCACAAACAATGCCAAAAATAAAATTATTTCACGTTCTTATTACGAAATTTCAGAAGGACTGTCCAAATGTGCAACTACGTGAACTTTAAACTTTACACTTTACATTAATCAAGTATGAAGTTCGTGTTATACGAGTCCCTGAAGGTATCGGGGTTACCTGCAAACGAACAGCTGACAACCTAGTTTCACGGCAAAGATATCCCAGTTATCGGAATTTTGATAATTACACTCAAAACCTATTTATATACGATATTATTTCAGAAGAAACTGGTCAAAATTACGGTAATGTAATGACGTTAACATTTAATTTTAACGTTTATTTAATCCATTTAAATAACAAGAGGTTACCAGCATAACTGATAAGCCTACTTTCCTCAAAGTGGGTGCATAATAACCCTGAAAAATAACTTTTTTTTCGTAATCTGGGGACATTAAATTATAATATTGATTTAGACGTACTATACACGAAATATACAAAAGATATGTCAACTTACTAAGTAATATACAAGTACCCAGTCCAATTAAATTGGAGAAAAAATTTTCTGAGATGTCGTTCTATCATGAATATAAAAATTGGCCGCCGTTTTCAAAATATTACAAAGGGATAGACAAGATAGGCAAAAGTCAAGTCAGCTTTATATAAAGTATGTGTTCCAAGTTTGATGAAATTCTTAAAAATATTTCATTGGAAAAGTCATACTACACTAAAAATATAGAAAGGCAACCATTTTAAAAATACGAACACACGATGATCGAAATACACAATATTTAAGTCAGCTTTGTATGTAGTATATGTGTACTAAGTTGCGTTATATTCTTGAAAATATTTCCTAAGGTATGTAACACCATGCCCGAAAAATAAAAACGGCCGCTATTTTGAAAATAAGAATACAGTATCAACGAAATACACAACAGTAAAGTTAGCTCTGTGTGTAGTAAATGTGTACCAAGTTTGGTGAAATTATGAAAAATATTTCCTATGATATGTAATATTATGCTAAAAATAAAAAAAAAACATTATTTTGAAAATTTTGACACAGAATAAACTAAATACTCAGAAGTCAAGTCAGAATTTTATGTAGTATATGTGTACCAAGTTTGGTGAAATTATAAAGTACGGTTCCTTAGATATTTACATTGATCGAAAAATGTTAAAATGGCCGCAATTTCGAAAATATGAAAAAAGTGTAAACGAAATAAATAAAAGTCAAGTCAGATTACAAAGTACTATAATTGAGCAAAGTTTGATGAAATTCGGTCACTGGTTCAAAAGTTTTTAGGGGGGCATACACACGGACACACACACACACCTACACACAGACAGGAAGGTGATCTCAATCGCCTACTTTTTCCTTCGGAAAGTAATCTAATGCAGCTGGAATTACACTGCATCATATTAGAGAACTTTGTTTCCTTACCTGCTCCACGTATGTGGAAAATTACTTGGTCAGATCACCAAGAAAGTAAATTAAATGTTAATAAATGTTATGGGACAATGCCTGTAATGAAGGAAATGATATAAAAATAACGATTAAGTCGAAGACTACGAATGTTAATAACATATGTCAGAAAGTTCTGATGATGGGGATGATATAAATGTAACTATTCAGCTGAGGAATACAAATATTGAGCTTCGTTGCATCGCTTAAGTGACTGTACTAGAAAGACAAAATTATTTCAATTTTGGGCATTTGCTAGGGATATCGTTCCTGAGGAAGGTTTTCGATTAAAGTTTCTGCTGAGTTACAACAAGGAAAATAGTATTTTTAAAAGAAAAACAAGAAGTGTCAACTGTTATTTAATTTAGATATTGTGTTGAAACCTTCTGTCATTAAAAAAGTAAATTGTTAATTTTATAGACTTAAACGTTAATGTGACAAAGAGTTATTTGTGCGACGGTAGAATGATTTAACGAATGAAAAAAAATTGTTAGCACTAATAAGCATCCTATTTAACTATTTGTCCTTAATAATTTTTTTTAAACGTATTGTTTTTAACAGATAGTTTTTTAAAGATTTTTTGTCAATGCTTCGATAACAAGGTCAAATTATATTTGTTTAAATTTTAGTGTAATTAAGATTATTAAAGCCCTATTTGTAATTTTTACAATTTTTTTGCCAATTGAAGCTAACATGTTTATGTCATTTAACACTCACAGACTCCTCAAACATTTAATACGATTTACATTTTGTTCTGAACTCTTCAGCTATGATTAGAGATGATGGTTTATCGCGGGAAAACTTGACTATTTGCTAGGCTTCAACGTACGTTCAGCTTATCAAAAGATTACTGGCTTTTCCTTGTACGCGAAGCTACTGCCCTATTTGACTAAGCCAATAAGAATACCGCTATTATAATATTTGATGCATGTTATTGGTCTATAGACAGCTACGTTGTGTCAGTGTTTTCA